>NDXB01013940.1:84176-124972 GCA_002631895.1 Agapornis roseicollis
GGGGGGGGAGGGAAAGAACCCACAGAGAAAAGAGTCTCAAAGACAGTTTAAACTTTTGCTGAAACGTTCAGGTCACTGATTTAAGTTACTGATACCTTAAAGAAAAGCTGGTTTTGTGGTGTCCGGCACTCCAGATTTTACCTGTATAGTTGTATTTTCATTGGCGTATTGGAGTAAAATAATAATGCAGACAGCAGTTACATCCAGCTGTGATTTATCCAGAACATTACATCTTACTGCTATAATAAAGTCAAAATAGTTACATTTAATGCGTCAAAACCAGTTAAATACAGTAAACAGTACAGCCTGACATGGGGTTTGCAGGGTTGTAATGATTGTGTTTGTAATATCATCTGTATATATTTGAGTCAGAATCCAATACTTAACCACGCCTTATCCACACCTAGTTTCTGAGTAACCATCAGAGAATTTAAAAAGCCTTTTGGACTACATATTTAGCCTTTATACAGTGTAGATGAGTGCCTTGTAAAGCTTTTAAAAGCTTTAGAAGTTTTAAGTACTTGGTGGTAATAGATGCTTTGTTCTGCCTGGGGTCAGGGAAGATGCTCTGGAAGCCCTGGATTCAGACATTGCTTTCCATTGGGCTCTGGAAAACTGGATTGTACAAAGATTAAGTGTCTAGGTAAACATATTGAAAAATGTAAATAGTCATCTAATTAAAGCAGACATGTTCAGCTTTCATAGAGGCAGAACCCATCCCTAGGGAAGTGCTGTCTGAGATGCAAAGAAGGCTTTTATTTTGTTTCCTCCCTTACTGCAGTCAGGATGGGAGTGTGATGATGCAAGTGGAAACAAGAAAATAAAAGTGGAGTCTTCTAGTACTGAATCCTTGTTCCATGAGGTCAGTGCTGAACTTGAAGGCTGCTCCTGCTTAAACAAGAGGAATTGCATAGGGGCTTTGGCAGGGGAAGAATATCTTGCAGAGAATCTGTTCTCCCTGGAAAAGTCATTGTGGTGTGATGGACAGGTCATTTGGAGCAAAGAAACCTGCATTTTAGCTCTAAGTCAGATATCAGGTTAGAAAACAACTTGCCTCTCCACCTCTGTGCCTTTTCTTTGACAGAAAACAGTCAGTGGGAGACTTACGCAGTTGCTGTGATATAAATAACAGCAGGCTGCTGTAATAGTCTTGGAATCCCTTTACAAAATGAGGCTTTGCCAACTGTGAAAGCACATGGCATTTGCAGCAGGTAAAAGCGCACCCATGGGTACCACTGGAGATCCAGTACTGCAGTGGTTCATCACCGTGCTCACATGTTTAAATAAGAAGGTTCCTTCTTCCTTCCTTTCCTGTGAGAATTGAATTTAAATTGCTTGGGACTTTGCATAGATGTGTTTGTTGTTTAAGCCAGAAACTAGCTGTTCAGAATTACTCATGTTTCCCTTTTCCTGATGTTTATTTGTGAAAGTACCATCCTATGCACTGCATTTTCAAACCTCTCATTCTGCCAATTAAATGGAGACACACCAAAAAACCCAGTAAAAATTAAAGGCAGTAGCAGTAGGACAGCAAAAGCTGAAGAGGAAATACTGTTTGTTCTTTTGATCCTACCTGTATGTGTCAGAAAGTTTCCTTGTATGCTAGATGATGACACTCAAATACAATTAAGAGTATGACTCCTCTTAATAAGTGATTAAGAATAATTATAAGTGTTAATTAAATAAACGATAAATGTCTCTCTTTGTCAAGGATTGTGCATTTGAAGAAATAGGTTTATTAAATGCTAATAAAACTTTTTCCCAGGCAATTTTATCACTGTTTTGTTCCCTGCTATTCATTTCTTACTTCTGTGTTTTTTTTCTGGGTACCAAATTCCTCTTAGGAAGGTGTTGCTTAGCTTCCCACAACATCTGCCAGTCATTTTTTGTTGATGTTGGTTTATCTACCATGCAGATGGTCATGTTTGCCTGTTTGTGTAGTGCTCAACTAACTCCCGTGCTTGTTCCCCCAGTGCTGCTCTGCGCGTATGCAGGCACCATCAATTTATCAAACTCAGATAATTTAGTAACAGTTCTTCTTGCAATAAACAAAAGCAGCTGCGCTCGAGCTATCCTTATATGCATGAATGCATAGATTGTAAAGGGCTTTTCTAACAAACAAGACAAAAGTTTGGGATTTCAAACTGGAATTTAGGGCATGTAAGTCAGAATGACTAGACGCTGATGTTTAGAAACAATATAGTAATGCAGAGAATGAATTAGTTACCATAGTAACTGCTTTGTTTAATAATTTGGTGGGGCAGTGAATAGAAGGAGCTCAGAAAAAAGTAGTAGGAATCTTAATTACATGTTGTGCAACGCGAATGGCTTTGTTCATTAATATTGAAATGAATTTGATTTTATAACAGATTGAAGAATGAGTGTGTAAGTTTTACTTTGGAAGGGCAATAAGAATGATTTACAGGTTTTTTTTAGTCATAGTTTTTCTCCCTCCTGGGAAAAAATATGATCACATTTTACATTTGGTTATGGCAAACACAGGTTATCGATTTCTTAACAATAAAACATGCTCAATATGTTGCATTGTAAGTGTGACTTCAGTGTACGTGCTGTGATTTGTTGCCTGGCAGTTGTTGGCAGCCTAGCAACATGCTTCAGTCCAGATCTGCAAAAGGAGATAAGCACCCAAAGTTATGAGTTACAGGGAAGGTGGGTGCCTCAGTGCTTCAAAACCCATCTCATCAGCACCTTGAAATCTCTTTGTGCTGTATGGACCTAGTTTAAGTACCCTCCACACTTTAAGACCATCTTCTTTCGAGGAGTTTAGGAGAAGGCAGGATCTTCAAAGAGAATTAGTTCTTCTGGAGGCAGATGCACAAGAAGCTGTCCTCTTGTGAACACCACTTAACAGCACTCATCAGCTGGACCCTGTTTTGCAGGAAGATAGCAGGCATGATGGTGCTTTAGTCAAGCAAGTCATGTGCAGTGCCTTCAGAACCAGCATCTCTCTTAAGGCAGCAGCTGGCTCGGTCTGAGGTGCCTGTGTGCTAGTGAGTCAGTCCATGTCTGGAACCGGCTGGTGTTGTGGAAGGGATTACTGCTGATGTCCTACACAGCCCTTCACAAAGCAGGGCCTCTAATTTGACTCTGTCTTCTCATCTGGATGCCTTTATTTTTGTTTTCTTTCCTCCTCCTTAATGAAACTTGCAGGAATTTAATTCTCCTGAAGAAGAAAGTTCCTGCAAGAAATACTGGCAGCTTTTGGATGGAATTTGCTACTGAGTTAAGGATTTAATTAAGGAGGGCCCAGCGGGTAGATGGACAGACACAATTACATCAGCCTGGTTTCGTTTGAAAACCTGCCTAAAAGTGCTTAGATACTGCATACAGAAACAAGAAGTGCTACCTGGTCATTCCTTGGCCAAGGAAAGTGCCTTCTATCACTGGACTGAAATGTGTTCCCTCCCTGATGGGAAGTCTTGCAGTTGTTTCTGCAAAGCAGCCCAGCTTTCAACAGTGGCTCTTCAGTAGGTAGGAGCCTGCTTGGGCATGGGGAAACTTCACTTTCTGGATCATCATCGTAGAAGCATTGAATAGTTTGGGTTGGAAAGGACCTTAAGATCATCCAGTTCCAACCCCCTGCCATGGGCAGGGATACCTCACACTAAACCATGTCACTCAAGGCTCTGTGCAACCTGGCCTTGAACACTACCAGGGATGGAGCATTCACAGCTTCCTTGGGCAACCCGTTCCAGTGCCTCACCACTCTCACAGTAAAGAATTTCTTCCTTATATCCAATCTAAACCTCCCCTGTTTAAGTTTGAACCCGTTACCCCTTGTCCTGTCACTACAGCCCCTAATGAAGAGCCCCTCCCCAGCATCTTTAGAGGCCCCCTTCAGATACTGGAAGGCTGCTCNAAGTTTGAACACCCCTTGTCCTGTCACTACAGCCCCTAATGAAGAGCCCCTCCCCAGCATCTTTAGAGGCCCCCTTCAGATACTGGAAGGCTGCTCTGAGGTCTCCACACAGCCTTTTCTTTGGAAAGGAGGTTCATTACCCTTTCTGTGTGTTTTGTGGCTATCTATGTGCCAGGTAATGCAAAATCAATTCATTGTACAAGAAAGAAAAGGGATAACTGACTCAGTAATGAGTGCTTTAACTTGGGAAGGGAAATTCAAGGTTCTCTTCCCTGTTTCTAGTACTTTTGTATATATGACTTTCTGGATAGAAACTTTAAACTCTGGACTATTTCTTTTCTCAGAGGTGCGGCCTCATCACTGGACTGTTCCCTTCTTCCTGCTCTCTATTCCAATAAGAAACTTGCCTGATAAAGCATTACTAAACCCAGTGTATCATACCTCCAGACCCACATTTTCTTCATTCTTCCCTTATCTTATAGCAGTATCTTAATAAAATTAAATTGCAGTGTTTTGGAAATAGGTCCTGGCTTGCTTTGAACTCTTCTTGGGTCCTCAGCCTTCACTGGAGTTCTGAAATGCTTGTTAATATAATCTTAAAGTTTACAAAATCCTTTCCTGTTTAAGTTTTGAATGAAAGTCTGTGAAACTTCCCAGAATGCCAGAAGGAAAAGTAGAAGGGAGTTCATTCCAGAGGTGAAAGCATCCAATGAAGAGGGTTTTTTAGTCAGTTGCTACCTTTTATCTGTGTTAACCATGAATCAATGGTTATTTTATAGGTTCCTTAAGATTACAGTAATCAACAAATGCATGGATGCATCCTGGATTAGTTGGTGAAAGAAACGTTAGAGCAACTCCTTAAAGGCCTTGGTATATGAACATAATAGTGTGAGTGCATCTGATGATGAAGAAAGACAAGTGTGCTCTTGCAGTTAGATGTGGTCCTTAGCTGCCTCTTTTGCTGCAATTCCAAGGCTCCTTTTCTGGGTTTTTCTGGTTCCCTTTTCTGATGAGGAAATAAAATAATTTCTATTTAATTCCTTATTTTATAAACTTGCTTAAAATATTCTTTGTGCTATATTCATGTTGCTTGGTGATGTACAAGTGTATTTCCACTGGAAATCACTTCACATTAAATGTTTATTTCTTAATTTATTGTTCAGTTCTCATTTGTTCTGATTTTTAGTGCATTAGTCCTTTATGAATGGAAGCACTTGCAAATATTTCTTAAAATCATAGTTTTCCACATATTGCAAAGTACTTAGAATCATAGAATAGTTTGGGTTGGAAAGGACCTTAAGATCATCCAGTTCCAGCCCCCCTGCCATGGGCAGGGACACCTCACATTAAATCATGCCACGCAAGGCTTCATTGAAACTGGCCTTGAACACCACCAGGGATGGAGCATTCACAACTTCCTTGGGCAACCCATTCCAGTGCCTCAGCACCCTCACAGTGAAGAATTTCTTCCTTATATACTTAACTGTTTACTGAGTTGTCAGCTGCAGTCTTTATAGATGAAGAAGACCTGAAGGCTTTTGCAAGTAGTGGTGTTGACATGATTTAGCAGGGAAAATACTAAATAGTATTCTGAAATGAGCACCTCTACTAACATTGCCTTATGTCTCCAGAAGCAAGTCTGGAGGTCGCCCCATCTCTTTCTGCCTGTGCCTGAGTAACTGGAGCAAACCCATGCTACAGGCAGGTATTCAGTGTTTGCTTCCAAGTTCCACATAGAAAGCACTCCTGCCCCCAAGCTGTGGGTTCCTCCTTTTACAAAGGAAATATCAGGGGTTTCCATCTCAGCTCCACTGGTTGTCAGAAGCTTGTTGGATGCAAGCTGTAGTCTTTCTGAGTCATGAAGTGCTCCAGAATCATAGAATCATATAGAATGGTTTGGGTTGGAAGGGACCTTAAAGCTCACCCGGTTCCCCTGCTATGAGTAGGGACCCCTTCCACTAGAGCAGGTTGCTCAAAGTCCCACCTAACCTGGCATGATTGACTTGTGTCTCATTCACATAATGTGATTCTCTAATTGGAAACTATATTTGCTAAGCAAAGACTGTTGGATTGTTCCAGATAGAAACCTTGTATGCAGTTTTAAAAGTTCTCTTTTAAATGACTTACAGGCAAGTTTATCCTTTTGTGTTGATAAAATTTGACATAAGACTTTCAGGTATGAAGATAGAGTTCACAGGAAGAAAAAGTACTTTAGCCTCCTTCTACACAAGTAACTTCCGAATGCTTGATTTAGCAGGAAAGGTTTGTACTAGTAATTGTGATAATGAGCCCATGGATACATGTTTTGAATCCAAAAATGAGGTATTGCATTAAAAAAGCTTGTTTGAACATGCAGTTACGGTAATCCTGCTACCTGCTTCCTTGGTCTTGTAGTTGTTGTGACGTGATTTGCTTCAAGTTTGTTTCTATTCATGACTTTTTGTCCCTTTCCTTGTGCAGTGTTCTGGTCTGGGTGCAGTTTGTACCTGTTCCCCTTTCTGTTTTTACTTCATGCTTGAGTACTGCAGAGCTTGTTCTTACATCAAGGCTGGCACTCTGGTTACTGGAATTCATCTCCTGTTTACAACACTTCTGCAGGTCAGAACTGCCAGGAAATGCAGAAATTAAAGGTTTATCAGTGTCCCTTTATAAGGGGCATAGACGTCTGCTTTCTGTTGAAGATCTTATTTACTTTAATCCCGTGTTGTAATTGAGCTACCCATATCTGGCATAATAGGAGGTTAATTTATTAGTAGTAGTCAATTTAAAAGGCTGCTGGATACTTCCCCTTTCTTTCTGCAGCGTGAGCTTTTTGTGTCTTTCTAGAAGTTTTCAAATGTAGCTGAAGCATGGGATAGATCCTGGCTTAGGTTGCCCCTGTTTTCATAAAGCTTGAATTTGTCTTTTAAATAAACACATTATAAAACAGTAGAAGCAGAGTTCTCACAATAAACAATTCCGTAAGTCTCTAAATTCATATTTGATTTAGGTGGGATACTTTACTATATGAAAGGTTAAATTGATCTGAAAAAGTTAGCAAGAAAAAACTGCTAAAACTTCAGATTTCAAGTAAATGCATTGAAAATTGGAAATCTGTAGAGAAGTAATTCCATGCAGACATTGCGTGGCTCTGAAGGACGGAGCAGAGGCAGGGAAAGCTAAAATTATAAGCGAAAGCAGGTTCAAGTTACCATCATATCCTTGACATTACTCATATAAGCTGTATTGTAGATTGGCAGTAATGCCTAGGTATTTAGCCTAATCATCCAAAACCTGATGAAATTGTTCTCCCTATTGATATGTGCATAATGTTTTTGGTGTTTTCTATTAATGATCCATTTCCCTTTTTATTGATAACTTTTTAATTACATTATGTCTTTCTGGTAGCATTAAAAGATTATGGGGTGAGATAATAAAAACTTATTTGCTATAACAGTATAAGTTTGATAAAGGGAGTTAACTTCCCTCCCCAAAAAAGAAATCAATATTCAGCTACTGATCACCATTCAAGAAACAGAGAAGTGCTGACATTGTCATTCTTCACTGTGAGGCCCTGTCGCAGGTTGCTCATAGGAGCTGTGGCTGCCCCATCCCTGGCAGTGTTCAAGGCCAGGTTGGATGGGGCTTGGAGCAACTGCTCCAGTGGAAGGTGTCCCTGCCTGTGTCAGGGGGTTGGAGCTGGATGAGCTTTAAGATCCCTTCCAACCCAAACCATTTCATGATTCTATTATTGTCAGTCTTTTGTCTTTTATGACACCAGGGCTTTGAACCAGGTACTTCAAGCAGTGTTCAGCTGGACCTGCTCCATTGTCAGTTATGACCTGTGATGCTAATTTTGTTTTTAAATACGTTGTCCACAAATAGTAAAGGATTAAAAAAAGATTTTTTAATGTTTAGCTCAAATCAGAGACAATGATCTAGTTTTATTTTACTTGCTGGAAGGTTTTTCATTAGATCTCTACAGAAGATGGCAGGAATCTAGGAATCTAGAGCCTTGTCATTCTAGGGTTATTTAAGAATAATATCAATCACATGATGTTCTTTGCAAGTATAGAGAATCAGCATAGCTGCTACTGAGACAAAAATATATCCAGACTTGAGGTTTCAGCAGTTAGTAAGGTCAATTTAAGGTATAATCACCTTTTGAAGATGTTCCATTAATGCCTAAGATTAGCATTATCTTTTAAATGGCAGAACATTTGCTAGAAGCATTCAGTGTATGCAGGATGGGATGTTTCCAGAACTTGGTTTTCTGTGCAGCTGAGGAATAATCCTCCTCAGATTGTACTTGGGTTTTTTTTCAAACAGCATGACAATCCATCTCCTCTGAACGCATTTAACTGGATGGACGTAAAGCAAAGGGAAAACTTAAGATTTCATGATAAACCAGGATGTCATTCATTGAATTCAGCATAAGTCAGTTCAGAAGCGACAGTGGGGAAAGCCTTTAGTAGAGTTACAGAGGTTTTTGTAAAATACCTGCATCCACATCATGGTGACCTACAAAATATTATGGATGTTTTGTGTAGCTGTCAGCTAAATCAGGTAATTGGGAAACTCTAAATCTCAGATATTTTCTTCTAGTTCTCATTTTAGTATGCTTTTTTTACTGTGTTTCAAAATAAGGGAAAACCATACTAATTTGTTTTGGGGGAAAGCAGAGTCCATGGTATTTTAATGAAATCACAGATTGCTGACAGTCTAGATTATTGATCTTGTAGCTGAAACCTAGATTGAGGCTGTTGGCTTGTCTATGTTCTGGCCTCTTCAGAGTTTGCTGCCAAACAAAGGAAACAAGAATTAAAACAGTGAGTGTGGTTTGAAGATAAGAACCTGTAACAGAATGAAGTTATGCACTCAGGATTTCTTGGGTTGGCTGATTTGATGGTGCTTCAGATACCCAAGTTATGTGTGGCAGCTTGTAAAGACCAGGGGGGTTGGTAAGGGCTGTTGCAGTTGAAAGTAGATGCCTTTAGGGAGCAGTTCAGGACTTGACAGGATTTTCTCATGTTCTCCATGAACTGTACGTGCATCCAACTGGCAAGCAGGGATAGGGAGCAATAACATTTCTCACTGCAAAAGTCTTGATGAGCTATGCTTGAAAAAGTACCTGACTCAGCATTTCACTCTACACTATTGATAGTGAGAACGTCAAGTCCCTTTCTGGGAATAAGCAAGATTTTAACCCACTTTCGTTCAAGTCCAGCAGTTAAAGTATTCTCCTCAGCCTTAGGTGAGAAAGCAGCTCTTTTGCCTCCTGCAATGTCCTCACCTGTTACCTTTGCAAATCTGTTTCCGTTCTCTGCGTGATAACCAGTGGGCATCAAATGAAATTGCTGCACATAGGTGTAGAAAACGTTTCTTCACACATCAGGAGAGTTGAGAAACTCCTTACTGCAGGATATCGTAGGTTACTAAAGTTTCATGAAGGCTGAAAAAGTGAATAGGTATGTCTGTGGAAGAAAAATGCCTTGTATTTGGTTGGAACACTTCTAATTCATGCATCTCCGTACTGTAGATCACTGGTTCTGGAATTACTAGTCTTGCTCTTTTTTCCTATTCTTTTGTTTTGCTGTTTCTTAACTCAGTCCAGAAGCAGGAAAAAGACATTACTGAGCAAGATGGACCCTAGGTGTGAATCCATCACAAGGTTTTCTTGCACCCTTGGTTGTAGAAGGGTACTATTCTTCTTGCTCAGACTTAGCAAAACTTTGGAGGATCCTTATCCTGTTCTTTGAGGTTTCCAGCGTCATTAGCTTCATTATTAAGGGTCAAAAATTGAAGTACACTGCTCAGTTGCAGTGCATCGGTATAGTAACCAGCATATCAATGTCTAGGACCTCAGGTACATGCTGCTGTGTATTTCTAATACTTTCCCATTAGGTCTGCCAGTACAATAAATAAGAATACATTTACAACTTCAGGTATCTGTCTGTTTAGAGATGTTGTAAGAAATAAAAGTTTTAGAGGCTCCCTTTAAGTGTGCTTTTTTTTATGCCTAACTCTGAATGGCTGAAGAGTTTAAAGAAAGAGAAGCAGGATACCTTAAAATAAAGAAAAATAAGGAGCAGTCCTCTGTGTATTAGGTACCTGTGGTAATGCACAACATGTACCAAATCTATGATCAGATCTGTACAGGTGGTGCGGTATGTGGTTAAAGATCTGGGAAATCAAAACAGGGTGGGCTTGCAGTCCTTGTGGAAGTGATTTCTGGCTGTAGTTGTTTCTGTACCTGTGAAATGATGATAAGACTTACACTGCCTGAGGCATAACTCATTACTGGTTTTACAGCAAGGTGAAAAGGATACATACAGTGAAAAAAATCCAACAAGCTATTATAGAATAATGCTACTTAGTATTTAATAATTTGCCTATCCCAGCAACTGTCTCTATTAAGGAATAATTGAAACATATTTCCAGAAAAAATGTGAAAGAAAATAATAGCATTATGAAGCTAAAACGCTCTAACACGTAATTATTATACGCTTACTTCATGATTCAGCAGTTGAGCTGTTTTTGTGCATGTAAATGATTTTTACTTAATGGATTATTGCAGCACTTGTGAGCAGGCAGCGCAGGACTCTCCGAAGGACGTACCTTGAGGACACTGCAGCAGCAATATTTTGCTGTGTCACTAGATTTTATCATGCGTAAAGGACAGATTCTTCCATACTCGGGAGTTTTCAGATGGAAACCACGGGCACATTTCTGACTGATGTCAAATGTGGTAGCAGAATAGAGTAATTCAAGAAGTTCTAAAACCCAAATTGGTTCTATTAGTGCAGGTTTATTACCCTTTTATTTAAATATTGCCTCATCAAGTGTCTAACTATAACAGCAGTTATATAAACTACATCAAGGAAATGAGGAAACTTATGACTACTTCTTACAAGAATTTGATGAGTGGTATCTTTCATTTTTTTTGAATCAGAAGTAATAAAAATATAAGTGAATTTGAGTTTATTTTTAGTGCTCTGTAGTTGTCAACTGCCATTACTAAACGAATAGCAAAAATACTCGGTTGATTTTATTGCTTTAGTAATACAGTTACTTTACCAGACTTCTCCAAGATTTCTAACATGTTTGAGAGTGAGTATGTAGAGGTAATGACTCAGGTTCAGACTTCATCCAGTTCCTTCATGAATGATCTTCCTGAAGAGCCAGAGATTTAGGTACTAGATAAGGGAGGTATGGTTTCATCAGGATGAGATTTATCTCTGGAAAAGAATTAAAAATGTAATTAACAGTAAATTGCATTGAACTGAGGATCATACCCTAAAATAAGGGCTGTGGTGCAGATATTAACTAAGTCATCTACAAAAAAGGTGGTGATGCATGGTTTCTAGAATAGTCTTGGAGATGGTCTCAATTACAACTCTGTGCCTGTGCCAAGGATTCTTTATATCCCTAAACATATGAAATCTGCATGATAGTGTATAGGCTGCACAGTACAGTATTGTGGTAGCTTTTGGGAGGTTTTTGGAAGAACATCTTTCTACTGCACTGATAACATTGAGGGAAATATCCGGTAAACTCGTGGCATTTCTGACTCAACCTTTAATGTCAGTCCAAGAAGTAATAGAGCTACAGAGAGACGTGAAGATGCATAGAATGAGGTTGGTATACTTGTTTTCTTTGGCCTTCCCCCAAACATCTATGTGATAAAAGGAAACTTTCTGTTGAACTTTTGAGTCAAGGAAATCAAAACAAACATGCCTGCGTGAAAGACCCTAGTTCCCAGCTCTAACTTTTTGGGTTCTTGAAATGGAATCTCTCAAGCTATGGAAATGTAACTAATACTAACGCAGAATTTTGGGTTTTGACAAGATGCTGCACTATCAAAACTGCATTACCATTGTCACTCCTGTTGATGGCGACTGATCATACTGCTGGCAGTTTTTCAGTGAGGAGACACTAGCAACCATGGAGGTGGAACTACCTTTTCACTATAATGTGTACAAGAAGGCTTGACAATTTCTGCAGAGATTTGCTGTATAAACTACTTCTGGTTTGAATTCAGAGTGTTACACCTGAGTGTAGCAGTCATATGATGAGCCACAGTTAAGCTAGCTTGCTAATGAGTGGAAGAAGAAAGGTGGTCTATAAAGTGATTGGGATTTTACTTAAGATGACATGATCTGGAAGTATCTGTCATTTCCAGTCGAATATAAAAGAACTTCTAGGTTGAGTAAGGTACCTCGTTCAGGTTCTGCAGGTGGTGGGAAGGATCTGAGCCTAAGAAGGGCTCAGATTAACTTCTTTGGATCTGAAGTTTAAATGGGAGAGCAGTTTCTTCATCCTAGTATCAGAATCCACTTGATCATCTCAACTGATTTTACCAACATCTTGATTACTTATGTGTTTTCACACACTACAGTAACTTTGAGTTACATGTTGTATCATTTTGCTTGCAAAGCAAAGCAAGATAAAAGCAAGGGTTCTTGTGCCTTGAATGAGGAAGTCAATACTTAGATTGCAAAGGCATGCCACCTGCAAAGAAAGAGGACAGTGTTTTCCTTGAGAGTGGAAAAAACAATGCAGTGTGAATGCCCTATGCACTTGCATCACTTGCACAAGGTACAGTAAAAGGCATCCCAGATGCACTTCAGTTTTCCAGTTAGGTGCTTGATTTATAAAACTGGCACAAAATGGAAACATTGGTACAAAAAATTTGCTGTTTTGAAGGTGCATGTGGACAAATGTGCAGAAACAAATCTTCGAAGCTTCAGCTGTTACTTAGGTCCTCATCTTAGGGACCTGCCTGACCAGATTCCAGAGCTGCACATCTCCTGGTCATCATTTCTTCTGTGTGTGTTATGTTTTATATATTTTCATCTGGATCTATCGATGAGACAGAATGTCTACTCTGAGCAAACACTTTGGATTCTATCTCCAAACACTGCTTTAATATTGTTTGCTGTGATGGAGTGCTGTGTAGTCTTCTTTTCTTGTCTAACCTCAGCTGGAAAATACAACAGATGGGTCTCACCGTGCTTTTTTGGCAAGGAGTAGCATGAAAATAGAAATAAACCTTATTACATACATGCTTCTCAGCATGATGCTTATAATGTGCAATAAATATCACTTAAAAAATACAAACCTTATTGCCAGTTGACCATTACTCAGGAAAGAAAACGTTTAATAGAATGAGCTTGAAAGCAAATGCATCTTAACCTTCACATTAAAAACTCATAGTAGGGTGTTTTTCTTCTTGCATGTAGACATGCGCTTGCACACAGACAGTATATCTCAAAGTTCTGTCGTGAAATGAAAGATGCAGTTAAATGTTTTTCCAGAAATAGCGAATAGATTGTGTGAGCAATATAACAAATATGTAACATATAACAGGCTAAAGGAAGTAATAGGATTAGAAGGCAAGAGTCAGTGGTAGTGACTCATGTAATCCAAAAGCAAATGAAGGCCCATCATAGAATCATAGAATAGTTAGGGTTGGAAGGGACCTTAAGATCATCCAGTTCCAACCCCCCTGCCATAAGCAGGGACACCTCACACTAAACCATGTCACCCAAGGCTTCATCCAATCTGGCCTTGAACACTGCCAGGGATGGAGCACTCACAACCTCCCTGGCCAACCCATCCCAGTGCCTCACCACCCTCACAGGAAAGAATTTCTTCCTTATATCCAATCTATCATTCTTCCTATCAGTTCTACTCGATAGCAGATTTTGCATTCACATGCAACACCTTCAATTCAATTATATAGTTCTGATACTGGTTGATTGCTAATGTCAAAAGAAATGTCTCTGTTCAAAGCCAGAGTAAATCAATAAAACTTTTGAGAAGCATAATAAAACAGAATGAAAAGATGTTTTCCATGCATGTCATACACCACAGATCTCAGTAACTGCAGTTGCTGGTTTTCTTGAGTCTCAGAAACCTTAAAGCTTGTGAGACTAAATTGGCTTCCAGAGGGGACACTCACCCTCATCTCTTCTCATGCTTGAGGTGCTACGCTCCTTACAGACACCCATCTCTGTTCTTGCTACCAGACTTCCCTGACCAGGAAACGGGAATCCCAAAATAGCAGTAACTAATATAATGCAATCTCCATTTACTTCTGTTTTTCTAATTCAGGAGTAGCATTTTGTGCTTTTCTGTAAGCAATGGGCAGTGTGGGTCTGTTTCTGCTCTTCAACTTTAGTAAGACCAGAAAATGTTAGGTAAAGGAGGGGGTTTTTAATCAGTAAGTTTCTCCAGTTTTATCTTATCAGTCCCTTTGAAACTTGTTTTGTTATGGCTAGAACAAGTTAGCTTACGTATTTTGATTGGGGTACTGATGTTCTCTTATACAGAGACACTATTTGTATTGTCTTTTCTGACATGAAATACTTCTTATTTATTTCTTTAAGAGTTAGATTGTAACATGGTTCAAGTTCAGTGGGGGAAAAAGGTGAAAGAAAATAAACACTTGTACAAAATGTGCATTTGCTTGCACTAAGTGGTCCCGAACTCTTTCATTACTCAGAGATTAGAAAGAACTGTTACAAATAGTTTTGCAAGGTCAGTTTTTGTAAGCTTTCGTGTTCTTTGCTCCACTTCTTACACGCTGTAACTGTGAGCGAGAGCTCTGCTGCTGGCCTCTGCCTGATAGGGATCCTGTTGCTTGCTGATCCTGTAGGTCCTCTGAAGTTGAATGTCACGTTTGCCACTTCTTTTACAAGTTGTCATAAATATTTTTGTGCATCTACTTTTATGTTAAAGAGTATAAAGCAAGCTTAAAGAAAATTTTCTTCTTTTTTTACCCCTTTCTCTTAAGGTGTTTATCCCTTGCTAAAGTATCACTGTATGGGTATGTGTAAACCCTTTTTATCCCAAATTAATAGTGATTCCAAGTATATTATAGAATTATATTCCATATAATATTTGATATTAATTCCCCAATTCTAAATTGCATTAAAGACATTTCTAGGCCTCTATTTCCATTGTAACAATACCTATCTAATTAATAAAACCCCACAGATAGGTACAGTAAACCTCAAATATTTTCATGTTGCACCCCTTTTGCCGCATACTCTTTTCTGGTTTTCCATGCCTTTTGGTGGACTGTTCAAGTATATAAAATCTGTCCTTCTGTATCCTTGTAAAATCCCAGTTCTGTAAGTTGTTACATACTCTAGTGAGCCATTTCATATAGATATCTCTTGCTTTTGTTTACTGATGTTGTAACTTGAAGGTATTTTACTCTTCCCCACAAAAGCCCAGTGGACCAAAAGGACAGTTTGGTCTTTTCGACTACAGCCACATTTAAAGAAGTAGTTTACCACTTTGGTGATGGGATTTCCTTTTGGGGAGTTGTGGAAAGTGTCAGATCAAAGATATCATGTGCCCAGCAAATGGAACAACTGAATTTGAAAATGAGAACTTGATTAGAAGTAGCTTGAGGAAAATGAGGGGAGTAGCTTAACTTCTGACACGTTTTAGTGTCTCTTGATTTTGATTTGACTGATGCTCTAAAATCAAATGATATCATTCTAATGATCTCTTGTGTCTGAAGTATTACAGTGGTATGACAAGTTTTCTCTTTTCTCATTGCAACCATTGCATCTATTTAATAAATACAAGACTTGAGTCTTTCTAGACACAATCCCAAAATTATAGAATATAATCATAGAATAGTTAGGGTTGGAAATGACCTTAAGATCATCCAGTTCCAACCCCCTGCCGTAAGCTCACACTAAGCCATGTCACCCAAGGCTCTGTCCAACCTGGCCTTGAACACCACCAGGGATGAAGCACTCACAGCTTCCTTGGGCAACCCATTCCAGCATCTCACCACCCTAACAGGAAAGAATTTCTTCCTTATATCCAATCTAAACTTTCCCTGTTTAAGTTTGAACCCGTTACCCCTTGTCCTGTCACTACAGTCCCTAATGAAGAGCCCCTCCCCAGCATCTTTAGAGGCCCCCTTCAGATACTGGAAGGCTGCTCTGAGTTCTCCATGCATCCTTCTCTTCTCCGGGCCAAACAGCCCCAATTTTCTCTGCCTATCTTCATATGGGGTACATTATTTAGGCACAATATTCATAACATTTCATAAGAGAACTAAATTTTAGTATATTAATGCTATCTAGTAATCACTGATGTCAATATTGCTGTTGCTTATGGACATTTGAAGTATTTATAGTAGGAAGTACATTAGATAGTTCTGGATTTGAGAAAAGGCTGAATTTCCTATCAAGTTACTGTGGATGTTAGTTTTGGAAGGCATCTGGTACAGTATGGTGGTCTACATGGATTTTTCTGCACAAAATGAAGTCATTTCAGTGAAGATTAATTTTTATTCTTGCCTCATTATCCTGCTGCTTGTCATTAATCCTTCATCTTTTTAATTGTGTGCGTGTCTTAGTGTTAAAACTGATTTTTTTTTGTCTCTTGCTTTCTTATTCTAACCTACTAGGCACTTAAAATATAATACTATATATCATATGTTTATTACATTTTTACATCTATAAATATATATTACATCTCATATAGAACCATATGTTGTATACTATTATATATAATAGTATATAATTATAATATATAATGTCAAAATACACAATGCATTATATCTATTCTAAATAACATTAATATATAATATAATAATAAGCATATATAATATATAAATATATCGGGTGTGTCAGAGTATCATAGAGTTCAGTCTTCATTACAGCCATAAATAGCTCTTAAATGTCTGTGTAGGGCATTTAGTTAAGTATTCCCTGTGCAGTTTGTGTGTGCGGAGGCTGAGTCAAGTGTTGCGGACCCTTTCAATGCACTAAAATAATTCAGCTAACTTCTTCACTGGTGCTTAACAATAATACTACTTCCTAGTGCCACCCAGAAAGCTCTGGGTGCCTCCGATTAAAGATGCTACAAAATGACAAAATACTGTTGAACATATTTGCTTGCTTTGTTACTTTGGCCTCAGGTGTTCAGGTTATTGAACGAATAAGGATGTTTGCGTAGTTTGTGTGGGAAGCTTCTAGTTCAAACAAGATAAAACTAGTTTCTTTTTGAAAGCGTGTTGCTTTACAACCCATGTTAAGTGTTGTTCATGCCAAGGACTGCTGTGGTGATCTCTTCTACCTTGTTAAAGTACTCCAAGTTTTTATTTTTTTCAAACTCTAGAGAGATTTTCTGCTGTGATTAAATAAAAAGTAACCTTCTTCAAATAAGTCAGCTCCTACAAGTCTTTGGGGTACAATGGAAGCCGCTCTTCCTCATCCATCAATCATATGTTAGTTCAGGTGATTGAGAAGGCGACACATGCATCAGGAGCAGGGATTTACAACTGGGCTTAAGTTAAAGTACTTCTGGTTTTCTGTTGTCCCAAAAGAATGTACAAAACACAGTTAATAACTTTAAAAGAAGGTGTCTAAGCCTGATCATAGGGCAATATATAGGTTACATACACCGTATGTAAACTACATACAGATTCGCCAGTCCCTGTCACAGTATTATTTTACTATAAATAACATACTGGGTACTTTGTAAGTAGCTGGTTCTAGTAGCATTTTCTTTTGGAGAAGAATTAAAGATGTACGCTTCTGTTACAGCAAGACCACATGTGTTGTACTGCAGGATGCTCTGGAGGACTCGTTATAGCCCATGCTGGCTTCATCTGCCACCTTCTCATTAGATTGATGGTGGAAAAAGATTAATACAGCTAGCTGTTGAGCTTTATCTCCTTTTCCAAATGTTGTAAAGTGCTTAGTGTATAGTGTATAGAACTTAGGTGATGTGGAACATCTTTAAATGTTCCTACAAGCTAAAGGTAAATTCATGTAGAATTGAACTTGGGCCTTAAGTGTATTGGTAAATGAAATATATTCACACGCCAATACATTTTAGCAAAGAATTGAAGTTGGATGCTTCAGAGTATCATAGAGTTCAGTCTTTGTTACAGTATCGTTGCTGCTTTTTGTGGAATTAGATGTCTTCACAGAAAGAAGCATCAAGTACAGGCAGACACTCAGGTTTGAAGCCTTGGTATTGCCAGCGCTTCTAAAAATGGTTAAGCCTATTTATCTTCCTTTTTCTTTGGCAGAACCATTTTTAGAGCTTCTGAAGGCTATTAAACACTTGCAGAGAGGCACATAGGAACAGACAATCTTGAAAATAAAATTTAAGCTGTTGTTTCT
Organism: Agapornis roseicollis; assembly: GCA_002631895.1. Lineage (NCBI taxonomy): Eukaryota > Metazoa > Chordata > Aves > Psittaciformes > Psittacidae > Agapornis > Agapornis roseicollis. The sequence continues at coordinate 102,201 of NDXB01013940.1, forward strand.
GATTTTACCCATCAAAACGCTATTCTTAGCCATGTTGCAAGATGGGCTGCACAGAGAAGCCTTACTGTAGTGAGAATGCGAGTGTGAAATGCAGTGAAGGATGTTAATTACTGCATATTTTACCTAGCTTTATATCTTCAGTTGGTGGATTGTGTTCTGTATTTCAGACAGCTTTGAAAACAAACACATCCCTTTCATTGAAAAATAGGTTTATATTATCCAAACTGAAGAGTATTAACATTCCAGATAGACTAAATATTCTGTGTTATCTGTGATCCAGAGAGCTTACAAAGGACTAGAGGAAAAACAAAGTAGCAAAAAAGTCTATCTGCTTTTGTTAAAGAAACATTAATTAATAACTATATATACCCCCTCCCCCCCCTTCCTCATGTATGGAGAGCTGTCATGAGCAGCTAGGCAAGTGAAATGAGGTGTGTTGACCTCTTTGTGAGCAAATGGCAAGGCTCAGAAGTGTTTTCAATGGAGGTGTTCATGCTTAACACCATTCAGGTTTTTTAATCCACTGGTAGTTTCTGTCAGAGTCGAAACAATAGCTGAAGCCCAAACAATGTCAGCTCTGCAGTCAGTTTATTATGGGATTATGATAGACCTGAAATGTTATCTTAAGACTACTATTAACTGTTAATTGAATTTGGTTCTACTTAGTTTTAATATAAACACTTTTCTGCTAAGTGTTTCGCAGAACAAAGGGAAAAGTGTGTTTGTATACATACACACAGAGGCAGTTCTAGTGATGTCTGATCTAATGCTACATCAAGGGGAAACAGCTGTGATTTAATGAACCCAAAGCTAACAGAAGTTCATAACTAGGACTTTGTTCCTGATGTTGTTGGAAGGGTTTAAGAAAAGCCGTCTCACCCTGCACACATGGCTTCAGAATTTAACAGCTGAAGTAGGTCGTGCCAGGAAAGAGGGTTGTGTCTGCAAAGCTTCAGAGCTGGGTCTCCAAGTTCTGTGTAACTGCGTAATTAAAACACAGCATTTGGCTGAACACGCCTCAGCAGAGGTCCTGCAGCTACCTAACATCTCTCTGTAGAAATCCCACCCTTTTGGTGATAGCTATGTGTGTGTGACGGAAGATCAAGCCAAGGATCTTCCCCTTGGGACAGACCAAGGTTCATCATGCTGTGACCGCGTGCATATCATGGGTCCAGCACCTCCGGAGTGGTCTTGAACTGCTTTAATGACACTGTGATTTAATGATATCACTTGATTGTTCTAGGGATGGGGAGACAAGTACAGGCAAAGACTCTGGTTTGATGCCTTTTACTGGCAGCGGTTCTAAAAATTGGTTAAACCTACTTAATTTCATTTTCCTGGCAGAACCATTGTTTTTGAGGTTCTGAAGATTATATTGTGCCAAGGGCAGCCCTGTGATGTGTGGCACAGCCTCTTGCACCTCCTCCTCTGAAGCTTCACTCTTCATTTCTAAACTACCATGGTGTTCTGAAATCCACGCATTATCTCTTGCTCCAAACCCCTTAAACACAACTAGAAACCAAAAAAAGCTTCAGCTCAGCCCCCAGCTCTTACACGTGTGAATTTTATAGAATACTAAGGAGCTTATTGTGAATTAATTCAAGACTCATAAAAATCAGTATTGACTGCTACCAAGAATTATAGGCTTCTACCTTAGGAGCTACCAGGAGTGAAGAGACAAGCTAAGGTTTGGGTTTTGCTTGCCTTTTGAAGGTCAGTGTGACCTTGGTATTGGAGTAAAGCATCCACAGAGTGTGAGTGTGACTCCAATCACAGAGGCATATTCCTTGGTACGCATGCAGTGTTGTTAAAGACCTGGAGCCAGAACATGTTACTCATGACCATCTGCTGAATAATGACGTTGCAGTTGATATGGTCTTCATATAAGCAACCATTGGAACACTTTAATTCTCTGTATCTGAACTGTTAGCCTAAAGATGAACCAGAAAGCAGGCAGGGTGGTTGCAGCTGGAAAACATGGCTAAAGAAGTTCTTTTCCTTCCTGCATAAATTCACTGGCAATAATATTTTTGTAAGAGGTGTGGTGTGCAATAGAGGTTACCACTGGAGTACGGAGCCTGACTTGTTTAATGTGGATCAGCTGGCATCAGTAGAGAGGCAGGGCTAATGACAAAATTGGGAGGCATCCTAAATATAGAAGAGAATCAGGATATTGTACAGAAATAACTGAGATGACATTGAAAACTGGGCTAATAGAAGTGGAATCAAATTCAAAATGCATAATCGAAGGTCATATCTTCTAAGTGAGTAATAGCAAAGTTCTGTAAAATAGGAACTTGCAACAAGATCCTCATTATAGATAAATAGCACGTGGGTGATCATAGGATGTGCTTTAGCAGTCCCTGCAATATGCATAAAAACAAGTGAGCAGAATTTTCTGCTCTTTCAATGTGAGTTTATCATTTCTGAACAGTTTCAACAAGTAAGGTGAAGAGACTGTTATGTAAGAGAGACATGAGAAGTATAGAGTATTCATCCTTGGAGAGATGCACTATTTAGCAAAAGTAGAAGAGCTGAAAGCCAGTGGCTGCAGGAGGAAAAGATGGTACCAACAAATACTGAATGAACTGAGGCTGAATGCTGGAAGAGGATTCCTGATGGGCAGAGCACCTCAAGTTCACTATAGCTTTCCAAGGAGATGGGTGGCAAAAAAATGCAGGGATTTCCTTAATGAAGGAGTTCATGAAAGGAATTATTTTGCTTAGTTCCTCAAACATCCCAAGGGAATTCCTTCTCAGATCTGTGCTTCCAAGAAATGCATTAGTGCCAGTAGCACTCTTAATGCTCTGTTTAAACTGTTTTCTTTCTGGGAAAAGTGTGGATGTTCACTGCTATGCTCAAGATAATCTGCTCTTGGAGTAAAAGCCCATTGTGAGAAATGTTGTGATATGAGTATCCTGATATATAAGCTAAATGTGTAATGTCAAGAGAAGAATATATTTAGCTAATGGATTAAATATGTCAGTACAATAGCATGTGCAGAAGTCCTTCAGAAGGAGCTCAAAAAAACCCCCAAAGTCCAGGGAGGATAATTTAGGAGGAAGTAGCTGGGTTACAGATACTCATTTCTAGATGATTACCCTATTAGTTGCTGATCTGAGGAAGCTGATACATTCTCAAAAGCCTACTTTAGATTTTAGTACAGTATCAACTGTTTTCTGCAGTTCCTTATGGTCTCAAGATTGTACCCATGAAACATCAGCTATGTTTACCAAAATATTTTCAAATGTAGATGAGGGTTGCAACGCAGGGAGATAGTTCAAGGAGGGAAGCGTGTCTCTGGTGTTGACAGCTTTGCAGAATGATGTGAGCGTGCGTGCACAATGTTCAGAATCTTCATTGTAAGTAAAAAGGAGAAAAAAAAGAGAAAAGATCTTTACTCTTCCAAAAAAAGAAACCCACCCAAGCCCCCAACCCTATCATTATGACAGATTTGGACTTAAAAATAGCATTTGTTCTTGTGCTGTAAATCAGAAAGTATCGAGGCTTTTCATGGTTGCAACATATTCTATCACCATTGAAAACCAGTGTGGAAAAAACAACTGTATTGGGTTGCCTTTAATTTTGTTTCTGTGCAGAACATAAGTATCTTGGAATCCAGGGGGTTTAAGCCCTATAATAGTGGAAGGAATAAGAAAAGCTTAAACAACAACAAAATTAAAACTATCTGAGTTCATTGTATAATGTTCACTGCATAATGAATGCTGCAAATTTGACATTTTAATCATAGATCATAGCATGGTTTGGGTTGGAAACCCCCTGCCACAAGCAGGGACACCTTCCATTAGAGCAGCTTGCTCTAAGCCCTGTCTAACCTGACCTTGAATACTGCTAGGGATAGGGCAGCCACAGCTTCTCTGGGCATCCTGTGCCAGCGCCTCAGCACCCTCACAGGGAGGAACTTCTAATAGCTAATCTAAATCTGCCCTTTCTCGGTTTAGAGCCATTACCCCTTGTTGTATCCCCACACGCCCTTGTCAAAAGGTCCTCTCCAGCTTTCTTGTCGGCCCCTTTAGGCACTAATAAGTGAGTAAAAGAAACATTCAGATTGCTGAGAATACAGCAATTGCCTCACCCCTTCTCAAATCTACCCATGGTGCTACCCCCTGTACAACCTCCCTTCTCTCACCCAACAGGTTCTGACATGGAAAAAGCCAAATGTAAAACCATGCAGGCAGGACTAGAGGCACTGAAGAGCTATCAGAGTTAAGACAATGCCCTTAAAGCAGTGCTTCTTTTAAAGATCTGCAGTGTTATCCCATGTTTTGGATGAGTATCTGGGTAATTAGATGTATGAACAAGAGAAATGCAGCAACCTGTTTGAGTGGCAGCCCTTTGCAGCAAGATTTAGCAGAAGTGTTGGTTCCTTAGAGAAACAGTGGTCTACTGAGACCTCTGCCAAAGCAGAAGGTGCTTGCTTTGGGTCAGAACAGTAGTGCAGGAGTAGTCAGATTTGAATGTGCTTTTCACTGAGTGGTTTAAGATATTCAGTAATTGTAGTTTCCAAGAAAATAATGAGGTAACTTGGTCTTGAAGTACTTAAAAACAGATTCTTGAATGGGATCAGACCAATGTTCCATATCCAACATCAAGCAAGAACAGGCCAACTCTGTGCAGTATTTCTAATACTTCCAGCCTTCAGGTATTTTCAGAGTGTGGAGTTCTGAACCTGATGCAGCTTCTGTGTTGTACTCAGTGATATATATATATATATACACACTCTATCTATCTAGAATATACAATATCTTTTCTTTCCCTGGAAGCCTGGTTGATGCTCCTTTTGACTCCTTTGAACTTAGGTCTTTGCGCTCTAGTCTAGGAAGGTTTCTGAGGCAACGCACCAGGATCAAGTGATTGGTACCATGCAGATAGACAGCAGTAGTGAGCATTTTTGACCACATTTTTGACCAGGCTTAGAGATATTTAGGCTAGATACGTTGTCATTCTGGGTGATAAGGTAAAGGTGTCCTGGTGGTTTTGATTATGATAGTTAACATTATGCATGGAGCTACGTTTTAAGACTTAAGTACATGCATGTGTGCAGTCTTAATATCAAGGATAAATTTGTGTAATTATAGCTCATAATTTGTCTACATTGCAGCTATTTTTGAAAGTTAAATAATTGCTATCAGAGGGAGTGGTAATTTATGGCAAGAGAAAATGCTCTCGCCTCATCTTATCTGGAGGCTGGTGGGTGTAATCCTGAAGCTGGTCCTGTTTGCTGCTTCCCTAAAATATGCTTTGCTGCTCTCTGTAGTCACGTTCTGGTGACTGAAAGGATTCGTGGCAGTGTGGGTATTTTCTTAGTAAATGAAATTATCATAGTGCAGAGCATTTGTAGAAGATTTCAGTAAGTGGGAATATTTGGGTACATTTTCCAAATATTTCCAGATATTTCATTCTGAAAGAAAATAACATTTCATAATAAATTCTCAGTTGCTAATAATGTGCCAGAGAATAGAGATGCTCCTTTTTAACCGATCTAGGTTGCTGTAGTTAGGGGAAGACAGCAGCTCATTGCGGTAGTAAGCCATTTTTAAGGAGCAATGCTTGTTTATTAACTCAACAATGTTATATAAAGGGTGAGCTTGAAATGTGGGCATGGCCTTTGACAAGATGAATGTCATGAGAAAGAGCTGATAGAATTATAACTTCAAATACATTCCTGTTTGTGTTTAATCTATTATTAAATGCCATTTGTTTAAAAAAGGAGTTCAATTCATAATGAATCTAGTATAAACAAATAATGTTTTTATATTACTTAGGCTCTATTTGATTTTTGTTCCATGACGGCATTTCAGAATTAAGGTTTTATTATTTATTAGCTAGAAAGAAGGATGGGGAATACCTCGTATCATGTGTTTAGCTCTGAAGTCCATGGAAGTTCAGAAGGTGGCCAAACGTTATGGATTTAAAGTACTCACTGACTCTCTGCAAGTATGAAAGTATGCTTCCAGGAAATGCTGGATGTTTTACTATGAAAGAAATACTTGGAAGATCTGACAAGACCTCACCCATGGGAAGATTGCCCAAGAGCACCATGAATGTGGCATTGTTGAGGATTAAAGCTAATTTTAGGACAGCCTTCTTATGCTGTTGGTATGTTGCAGTCAGGATGCAGAGACTGAGTAGTATGGAGTTTCAGGAACTTGCAATTGCAAACTGTAGTAAACAGGATCTCAGTGTTTTAAATTCTTCATTCTGGATCTGTTTCAAAGCTGTATAGCAAGAGCCTAACCAGGATAAGGGAGACTGAGGATGTGCCTCAGTGTGCTCTTCCCAGAAGTAAAGCCTTTGCCATAAAGAGATGTTCCTTCTTCCTCTCTGGGGAAAAAATGACTTCTCCAGCACCTATACATGAATTTGGAAAAGCCCCCCTTGATGTATTTCTCAGTAGTGGAAAGTACCCTTGCAGGAAACTGCTTTACCACATGTGTAGCTTCAGTCCTTCAAGTCCAGTGGGATCCATTGTATTCTGAAGTTCAAGCTAATACTTAAAAGTTATTGAGCAGACACAGAATGTTGATGAGCAGTGTCAGTCTATCAGGTTAGACACTTGTCTTCTCCTTTAAAGTAAATTTTCCATCATCCTAAACGTATTAAAAATCTCTGTGTACTCCAGTAATGGTGGTTGCTGAAGTCTGACTAGTTAAGAAATTAATTTGCTGTAAATATTCCCCTATGTAGGTACTCTGGTTTTATTACTTTTAACACCAAAATCAGCAACATATTGGAAGGAATAAATTACAAAGCAAGGAGAAGTCTACAAAGTAATTATTATGGATATGGCAGTGAATTCTCTATCCACCACTTCAATGATGGGGTTTTTTCCTCCTTTTTGTTACTTTCAGCTATGCTTTATAAAACATGTTTATAGACTATGTCAGCAATGTTCTTCCTCAGTTGCTGTTGCAAAGACTATTTTCGCAGTTTATCACAAAATGCCAGATTTGCTCAGCATGTAATTTAATCTTATGCTTGGAAGCATCCCCATTACTTGGTTATCATGAAATTATTCTTTAATAAAAATGTATGCTTTGTGATCTATATTTTATTAATTTGGTGAGTGGGTTTATCGATTGTTGCAGATGCCATGAATGTATAATTTGTCACAGTTATCGGTTGCCTGTCAGCACTTCGTAGCACCACAGAGTTCTTGGCTCTTAGGGGCACCTTAGAAATAAGCGTTTCTTGATCTGTGAGAGAAAAGCTTTCTCCTGTAAATTATCGTCAGGACTTGGGTTGATGTTGGGTTTATCACTTCACGACATGTATTATCCTGTGTTAGCCAAACGCTGTGACCAAATTAATAATGTGGCCTGTTCAGGCAAGAGTGTTCAGCAAATACAGTTTAGTGATTTTAAATGCTGGGGATGAGGTCAGGAGCACAACATTACAAATGGGAGGCATGGGTTTTCTCACTGTTTTAGTTCACTCTAAACTTAGGAATTACTGGGGTCATGAGACTGGAAAAAAAAGAAAAGGAAGTATTTGAGGTTTTTTATCCGCTCTTTTACAGTTTATATTTTTCTGCTGTAATATATGGCAGTTTTGTTGATTGAAAAGCTTATTTTGGGGGCAATGGAATCATAGGATTGCAGAACGGTTTGGGTTGGAGGAGAACTTGAAGCTCATCCAGTTCCAACCCCCTGCCATGGACAGGGACCCCTTCGACTAGAGCAGCTTGCTCCAAGCCCCTGTGTCCAACCTGGCCTTGAACACTGCCAGGAATGGGGCAGCCACAGCTTCTCTGGGCACCCTGTGCCAGCACCTCAGCACCCTCACAGGGAAGAGCTTCTGTCCAAGAGCTCATCTCAGTCTCCTCTCTGGCAGGTTCAAGCCATTGCTTCTTGTCCTGTGTCTTCCTGGTCTTACAAGAAGTCCCTTTCCAGACTTACTGTTGACGCCTTTAGGTACTNCAAGAGCTCATCTCAGTCTCCTCTCTGGCAGGTTCAAGCCATTGCTTCTTGTCCTGTGTCTTCCTGGTCTTACAAGAAGTCCCTTTCCAGACTTACTGTTGACGCCTTTAGGTACTGGAAGACTGGTATATGGTCTCCCCAATGTTTTATCCAGGCTGAATAATTAATGAATCTCAATATTTTTTAAATAAAAATGATTTTTTTTTAAATAAGACTGCACATGTAATAATTTATATATATATTATTTAGTAAAGCAGATATTCATTTCCAGAATGGTTGTACATAAGAAGCTTTACCTTGCTAACGGTTTTGCAGTGGTCATACACCCTTGTGTGCTGCAGTGGTATGGCTCAAACACCTGCTGGTTTAGGTTTGGTGTTGTTAAAGGCTGGGTTTTGCACCCTGGCAGCTTGTTCTGGTCACACACTTTGTGTATCGTGTTATTAAAACCCAGTGGCTGAACAAACACTCTCGGAGCCTCAGGTTCCACCTGGCTGTAGGAGTTTTCAACTCATACTTTCCTGGGCTTGGAAGTGGTCAGCATGGTTACTCTTTCACGCTTGACAGAACAAGTTAAGGAGCACTTCAGGTGCTGCTGAAGTTTTTGATATGTATAATGTACATGAAATGTATCAGGGAAAAGGCTCTCTCCACAAAAACAGAAGGAAAGAGGGAAAGAAAATAGTGAGAGAAAAAAAAAAAGAGGAGAAAAAAAATAAGGAAAAATGGAGTGAAACAATAGAAGAGGAACTAAGGTGGAAAAGGTAAACCCGAGGTTTGTGGAGGCGAAGCCTGGCCCCATCCCTTCGCCGCTCCCGCAGCACGTTCCCCACCTCCGCGCCGCCCCGCGCCCCGCCGCCGGGTAATGAGCCGCTCCGTGGTTGGCGGAGGGCTGGCGGCGGGCAGCCGCTATTGGCTGCGGGCAGGCGGCTCCCCGCTGCGATTGGCTGCGGGCTGGCTCCTCTCCGCCCCGATTGGCCGCGCCCGCCTGCCCCGTATTTTCAGCAGCGGCGGCGGCGGCTGGCGGGTTCCGGTGGGCGCCGGCGCGGGGATGCAAGGTGGGTGCAGCGGCGGCCGCATCTCTTGCTTTACCGCTTGGGTTTAATGGTTATTTAATGGTTATTTAATGGTGTTTATGGTTTTATCGCCCCTCTTCCTCCTGCTCCCGGCTGCGCCACCGCGGTGCGGCCGGTGCCGGGGAACGCCACGTCCTGCGGGCAGCGCAGCCCCGGAGCCTTGGTGCTGGAGGTGTTTGTGTGCGCCTGACCCTGCACTGCTGCGCCAGACTTGCCGTTCCGCAGGAGTTTGCCCCGGTAGCGCCGCCGGGACGGGCTTAAAATGCGGGCTGCGGTGCTGATGGAGTCGGTGGTTTTACCGGTAACCGCGCCGGCAGCACCGGGCGCCGGTTCGGAGAAGTTAGCGAAGGCAGAGGCCGCGCTGCGGGAGCCTCGGGTCTGAAAGTCGGGCGCGAATAGCGGAAAGTACTTGCGAATCGGCTGGGGAGGCTTTACATCCCTGCTGGAAACACTGGGTTCTCCCCATGAGTTATTCCTGGGGCTCTGCTAAATATTAAGTTTCTGTTTTGCCTTGTAAGTAATAGGAAATTGATGCTGTTGTGATTGTTACCTGCACGCATTTGGTTTGGTTCCAACTTAAAATCATAAGTATGATGTTAAGCATACTTCGTTTTTATCCTGCTTTGGAATTCCTTGGCACAGTTCAGGGGCAAATTTGGGTCCGTGTTATTTTGTAACCTATCTAATCTCATCCCTTCTCCGTCAGTCAACTGTATTATTTCTTCCGTATGTTTCACTTCGTACCAAACCCCCCATTCCCCTTCCTAAGTTCTCAGTTTCTAGTGGATTTCGTGGCAAAAGTTATTTGGGATTGAGGTACGTTTTAAGACAGAAAAATCTGATTTCACAACTTTCTCTGTGGCATTCTCTCAGAAGAGCACTGCAGTTACGAGTGGGTTACACTCTTCTTGTGCCATCTAGAAAATTCAATACACTGGTTAGCATCCCCATCTGGATGGAGGTAGTGCTTGAAACTGTTGTATTTCAAGCTAGCACGTTATCAATGTATCACAATAATTTCTGTGATAGAAGTGGCATTTTAGATACAAATATGTGATTTGAGCAGGTTAAAAATCAGTGCCTGTTGAATGTTTCTATTGAATAAAATTGTCACTGAACCTTTAAGGTACTGTATGAGAAATCTGGGAGGAAGTCAGTGGTACTGTTAGTATGATGCTGTTAACCCCTTGCTGTGTCTTGCAAAGAGAGAAGGATGACTGTGGGTCCAGGTCTAGGCCTAAAAATGGGGTATTTTTGTTGCTACCCCGAAGCCCTAGGAAGCAGTAGAGGTTTGTCTGGGGAATGATGGAAGAATTCAGTCTAGCTTTACCTGCTAGGAGCAGCCCCGGTGTGGGAAGCAGAGGATCTCTACTGCTGTGGGTTTACGTGTCCTCACCTCTCACCCATGGGTGCAAAAGCAGTTTGAGTGCCCACAGGGACCATGCCAGCATGATCCCTATTGTAAAAATCAGGGTGAACGGGAATGGTACCTGTTGCACCACTAGTGATTTGTCAGCTCCTAGGAGAAACCTGCAGGTGTATGATCATCTACCCAAATCACTCAGATCCCCTAAATTGATAGATGCCTAGGGAGTTTAATTTGAATTCAACAATGTATTACATTCAAATGGTTGTGGATGTTTTGAGTATATGAGAAATATAGATAGCTAGACATAAAGGTTTTTTTTTTCTACTATAAAATGACTATTATTTATACAGGCTATATTGCTTTTAAAATGAAGCTGGGTCCAGTTTTGTAACTACTGTTTAAAACCATCCATGTGTTCCTTTTATTATATTCAGATATCTGTCAAGCATTATTTCCATGTTCCGTATAAACTTCTTCAGAGTATTGTGAGAAAACAGGCAAAATAATGTCTGTGCTTAGTTGATATCGACCGAGAGTTCTTTAGCCTAAATAGCAAACTGATTTCTAAGAGCATGTACACAAGCTGCAGCCAGGCTGGCAGGCGTTGTCTGCTTGTGGTGGTAACAGAAGTATGAAAGATGACGTGAGTACTGCAGGGCTGGATTACCCCTCCACGCCTCCTGCTTGTGTCTCACCCAGGCAGGTGAGAGCGAGCAGATGGAATCTTTCCTTTCCCTTTGGCACAGCACTGGCTCGCTTCTCTGGTACCACCAGACCCAGTGGTTCCATGGAGCTGGAGAAAAAACCCTTGTTTAATAGTCTTGCACTTAAATTAGTAAACGCTATTAATAAGTGTCCATAATTACCTAAAGGAGATGTATGGTGTAGAAGATGGTATTTCTGTAGATAAGGAAATTACAACCTTAATAAGTATTTTTGTAAATAACCAAGCATTAAAATAAATATAATAAAATCAGGTTAGAAAAAGTAAAACTCAGGATTTTTTTGTAGTTTCTTTTCCTAAGTGTATGAGCTGCATGACAATTTAGACTCCAGTATACGCAAGCAGAGTCATGTGGATGCAGTGAATCTGTGAAATACAGGTTACTGAAGGATCAGCATCAGTAAATGCATAAATCCTAGGTCTATTAGAAAGCAGTCTCTTACTCACCTGTGTGTCTGACTCAAAGGGTCAGAGTTTTAGCAGGTCTCATTTAGTTGTTTTCTTGCTGATTTTTGTTTTATTCCATTATCACCAGTTTGTTGGATGGGGAAAAAATGCTTCCTTAGCAGAGTGAGGGATTCTTGACTCTAAGGCTGTAGCTTCTGCCTGATGGCAGTATGACTTGTAGCAGCACTTTTCCCTGATAGCAGTAATGTTGATTTTGAAAGTATCATTTTCATATTTAAACACATGCAACGTTAGATTGGAAAAGTTCTAATGACAATTGCAAGGCGTGTTTGTTTTGAAATGGTTATGTTGAATGATAGCAGAGAAATTAATTTGTAGTTTTCTAAAGATCTGTGATTTCTGTCTGTTATTTAATAGAGCTGTAATGTTATCAGTGAGCGCTGCCAGTTCAGTATAAAGTGCAATGTGTAACGTTTTCTGGTGGTAGAGTTGCTCTAAGTGGAGAAATAATTTAAGCGGTACAAGGGTTTTTATAGCCCTCTTGTCACAATTAACTGTGTTTATGAAATATGAATTTACACAACATCTGCCTTTTGAGGCTGGCATTCCCATTGGAGCCCACTCGCTTCGCAAGCCAGCACTGTTGTGGCAAGGCAAGACAGGCTGAGCCTGTGTGGTATTTGGGCAGCCAGGACAGAGAGAAATTACTTACTTGATATATATTGTTGGGAAGCTTGTGCAGGAAATGCAGGTGGTTGTAAGTCTGAAACCTTCTTTCAGTTTCATTCTAGGAGGGAGACTTAGGCGCTGCAAGATCCTTTGGCCTATAACTGGTTCATCCGCTTTTCACTCCCTGTGATCTCTGCTTGTCCCCCTTATTTCTGAGCTAGGGCATAAGCAAAAAGGGTAGCACATGTGGCATGCTAGTGGGGTGGGATGTAGGGTCTGGCACGCACCACTGCAGTTCATCATTAAAGTGATGGGTTGTCTCCTGGAGACCCTCCTCCTCTGTGCCTATAAATGGTCAACCCCTTGATGGAGACAGAAGGGAAAAACTGGCATTTTATATGGTTGCACCTACCTAATTTGTCTCGTCATGGTCCATTGTGTCTGTTACTGCTTTATTTTCCTGCAGCACTTGGTGTTCTGCCTCTCACCTCTCCTGGCAGAGCTCAAACATGGTCATTAATGTCCAACTGGTAAAATTTTTGTAAGCATCACAGTAAGGGCAAGATTATAGAAGACAGAGTAGCTTTGAAAGTACCAGTGTGCCTCCTCAGTAAAGGGTAGCTTGTGGGAAAGATATGGAGGTGCTTTAGGAAAGATGCAGTTTCCCATCATGGGCTACCTTGGAGCACAGGTAACGTTTTGTCCCAGTCAAAAATGGGCACAATGGTGAGAGGCAGTGAGAAACCTTAAAAACAATTGTGTCCCACCTCTCCCACTTTTCATACATCACCGCTCTTAACTAGTAAACGTTTCAGGTCTGGCACTGTCCCTCAGGGCAGAAGCTGTGTAATGTGTAAGGTTTCAACCTAGCTGGCACGTCAGGCTATGCAATATTCAGTACATGGAAATTGCTCTGAGACATTCACAGTAAGTGCTGTTGGCACAACATCCTGCAGATTTTGAGGCACGATGCGAGTACTCAGACTAGAGGTTGTACGACTTGGGAAGCCTGGTGTGACAGTTCACTTGGGCTGTGGAAGCGATCTGAGTGCTCACTGCTATTTTTGCCATCATTATTCATGGCAAAATAATTGAGGCTGTTCATGCAAGCAAGCTGTGTTGTCGTGAAGAATAGCAGCAGACTGTGTCGTGTGTTACCTTCACATCTGAATTTTAGAAGACGAAGTAAAAATAACCTCAAGTGTTATACTGACGCGAAACCACCCAGCAAAACCTCCTTGTTCTTGCACAGATATTTAGTCCAGCCTCTGCTGCTGCCTCCTTAGGCTTTACTGCTAATTGTTCTCTTACTGGTGTTTGCAAACTATTATGGTTGCTAAGTCAGAGTGAAAAATTATGTGCAACAGGTAATTGTTATAGTGGACATCAATCATATCTCAGTGCTAGTTTAATCTGATGAAGGAAGGAGTCCAAACTGGGTAATTGTCTCTTTGGGTTATCCTATAAAATAGGAATAACCATCATCATAAAAGGTGCTTTAAGACTTACTAACTATTTCTGAAGCACTTAAGAATTGTGATTTAAAAAATAATTGCCTAGTAAATTGTCTACTTAATAAAATGGAGAAAATAAAAGATCTAGAGTATGTTAGACTTCATAACCACTTAAATAGATGCACGTAGTTTATTTACCTGCTCAGTGACAACTAACAGCCACTGAAAGCAAATAGTTCTGGAGGAGAGCTGTATTTGCAAAATGAAATCATTTAAATCAAGGTTTCCAGTTCACCAGTTTAAATTCCTTTTACGTTTATGATTTAGGCTTTGATTTAAATCATACTTTGTACTGTTAATGTTCAAAATATATCATCAACACTGAAGCTGTGAACACAAAAGACGTTCTTGGCAAGACTTGCAGAATGTAATGTCAGTGTATTTCTGTGGAATACTAAAAATTTAGAAAACAAAACCTTTTTCTCAGCACTTGCAATGTTTCATATCCAAGGGAAGAAAACAAAACAAGCTGCACAAGATTGGATTTCAGTCAACAGAGTTAACGGGTGGCTCTTGCAGGGCCTTAATACAGGAGGGAGAGGGCAGGGTAGAGGTACTGCCAGCATGTGGCTTTGTGATCATATTGGAGGACGACTTACAAAGACTTTTCTTGAATAAATGGCATATTTTCATCAAGTAGAAAAGGACTGCTATTATTTGCCATTGCTTTTGTTGATTTGGAGTAATACCAAGAAAGAAACTTATTCTGCGTTACCAGCAGGAACAGCGCGGAGTCAAAAGGACTTCTACAGCTTTTTATTCATGTATTGTTCTGCCTAGCAATTAGATAAACAAATATTTTTAGATTGTCTTTACATTTGACAGATTGGCTTTTGTTTTTCTCTGTGTTTGGGAAAAGAAAAAGCCCAACAAACCACCATGAAGCTGATGTTGTTTTCAGTCAGTGGGGAAGTTTAGACCAAAGTTCCTGGAATGTGTGACTCTTATTCTTATGTTACCACAGCTGGGAATATGAAGGGCAAGGTGTGTTCCTTGGGTGAAAATTGTGTGTAAATGCTCAAACCGACCCTCCTTCTGAGCAGTTTTACATGGATCCCAGTGCTGTGTGGTCCGTGGGATGTAGGAGCTGTAGGGGGTGCTCAGGGAAGCACGTTGCAAACATGGTGTACTTACCTCTTCTGCTTGATCCCTCTTGGGTGGTGAAAGGGAATGGGCTGCTTGATCTTTCCATGGGACCCATATGTGCGCAAGGATTTCCCAGAATTGAATGCTTGTGAAATTAGGAGCACAGGAATGTCTCTGGGCAGGGATTTACTAACCCTTAATTTACCTTCAGGAAAGGTTGCAAACAGGGATCTAATTTGCACATGTTAGGAAATGGCTTGAAATAATTTCAGCTCCAAATAATGATGCTTTCAATTGTGATTTGCGTTTTTATCTTTAAGGAGTAAATACCAGATTGCATATGTAAGTACTCTAACTAGTTGTATAAGAACTAAAACCACACCCTTAAATCACTGTTAAAACTAAATAAGAAGAGAGAAAAACAGTCCGGTACTCTACCACCATTTGGTGTATGGATACCAATATTTCAAACTACTGTAATGTTTCTGAACTGTTGAATTGCTATTTGAGTGATCCATATTTTAACTGTAGGTTTGTACCTTCCCATTTTCATTCTTACTCAGAATATCTTTAAATAGACCCTCTGTGTTGTTGCTGTGATATATATTGGTATGCACTTAAGAAACCAAGATCAATAATCCATCTATTGATGGGGATAGGGAATATTAAGTTGATATTAAGTGTTATTTATTAAAAAATAAAATACAGTGAAAATCCCATTATTTGCTGAATTGTTCAGAAATGGCGTTTGGCTCATTTTGTACCCTCTTCAGTGGCCAGAATGTCAGTGGAGGCTTTGTTTAAATGTTGTTTCTCTGTTTCCCCCTATCTCACCCACACATACACCTGTTCATCGAGCCTTTTGGGTTTATTTAGTTGGGCTTTATGGCTTTCTCCCCTCTCCTTCATTCAGTTAACTGCTTGTTATCAGCAGTTCTGACACATCCCCTTGTTTTCTGTAGGCTGCCCGTGGAAAAAAGGCTCGTTTCCAATGGCAAAGAGTTAATTTGGTTCGGAGTTAGATTAACTGTTGCAGTAGCTCATGATAAACATCTGTTGCAGTACTCCCAGATGAGAACATTGCTTTCAAGAGTATTTACTGCACATTTTGAACTCATGCACTTTGCTCGGGGTTTAATTTTTTTCCCTTCCAATTACTAAATTCTTTTGAAAGGACATAAATCCAAAGAGTCGCTCTAGGAGACTGTGTTTATTTTACGTTACAGAGAAGGAAATGTGATTATTGAGTTGCTGTTCATATGCTGGAGCCCCCAAATAGTTCTGAGTGGAGCACAAAAGCGTGTGCATTCTTTAATGAAAACCAACTGCGGACGCTGGCTCCTGGGAGTGCTGCCATGTGTGTCAGTGCCCTGCCCGCAAGCAGCCGGTGGAGCCTTCGAATGCCCGGCTTCTGGAGTGGCCTCCTGCTCTGCGTTGGGCCAGACAGGACTGGTGGCGAGGGAGCAGGGTTAGACTTGGGTCTGGAACTGAAGACTGGGTGTATGGTTGGAAGAGTTTGGCCAGTGGGACTTGGGACTTTGCCATTGAAGAAGCCTTCTCCTATTTCCTTGAGATGTGTTTGTATATATTATTATGATTATTATTCTTCTTTAAAGTTTGTAAATTCTAGGTTCAGGTTAGCTATCAGGAAGAAGTTTTTTACTGTGAGGGTGGTGAGGCATTTGAAGAGGTTGGCAAGAGAGGTGGTAACTGCTCCATCCCTGGTGCAGTGTTCAAGCCCAGGTTGGACGGAGCCTTGGGTGACATGATCTAGTGTGAGGTGCCCCTGCACATGGCAGGGGATTGGAACTGTATGATCTTAAGGTCCCTTCCAACCCAAACCATACTATGATTCTGTGATAGATTTAGTGGATCAAATAATGATAGTTTCTCTTGTTCTCTCTTCCAGAAGTTACTTCTTGCTGTAGCTGAGAATCAGGAACAGGCAAACAAAGCAAGCTTTAGTAGCTTTTCCTAAAACATCAACAACCTTCTCCTAAACCACAAAACCTGACTGTTCTCGGTGTCTCTTGGAAAATAATATTGGAAAACAACATGAAATTATCTTAAATGGTGCCTGTTTCCTGACTATTTGTTTTTGTTCCTTATGGTAGTAAGGATGATGCTAATAAGAATGAACTCATGTTCAAAGCATTTTAACCTATATTTCTTAGCAGGTGAAAAGTATTTTGTGCTATATTTCTTATGCTCGATGTTTCCTACCACTATCAAAGAAAATACGTGAATACTTGAATATATACCTGAATTCTGATTGTCACCAGAGTTAACTCTTTCTAGACAGTAGTCTAATGAATGTAGATGATGAAATGGGGGGCTTCCATATAGGAAAGCTGCTTGGAGTTAAAATGCAGGAGGTAACTTTAGTTCTTGCTGTTTTTCTTAGGTCTGGCAGGAGCACTTGTTTTAGCAATAAATCTGTAAGAACAGCTGCACCAAATTCAGATCAAGCATGTCTAATTCAATATCCTGTCTCTGGTGGCTGTCAGCAGCAGGTATCCAGGGAAGGAGACAAGAACAGTGATGAAGTGGTAAAAACTAAGGTGGGAGTTCTTAGTTTACCAGTTTTGTGGTAGTACCAGGATTTTCAGAATTTGCTTCCTAATCATGATGCTAAAGTGATGGATGTGCAGTACATAACAGGCTCAGCATTGGGAGCGACAGGAGGATAAAAGAGAAAAAATCCCTATGAAAAGGGATAGTTTGTGAAAGAGAGAAATAATGGGATAGACTGGGAAAGGGGGGAAAATGAGGGCTATAATTACTGTATAGTATAAAGAAATGGCAGAAAATGTTGGTTTGTTACCCAAGAGGTGAGGGCCTCCTGCACTGGAGCTTGCTGAGACCTTGCTCTGATGGGTTTTCAGCCTTCACCTGTGTCTCATCATTTGGGTGTGGGGAAGAGTAGGACATAACCAGGACATGGAGGAGCAGTTGGCTTCAACCTGGTTCAAGGCACCTAAGTTGGCAGAGGGCAGATGAATAAAGTGTGAGAGGAGAAACGCATGGCAAAGGGGAACAGGAGTGATGGGAGGGAGCATCAAAGAAACCTGTAGAAGCTCTGGATTATTCTCTGACTATAAATACCTACCTATTCAACTTAATGAATAAGATTGCCTGTGTAGGAAATATCTTGTGCAGTTTGCACTGAATCCCTTGTATCATTGCTGTACTTTTCCCAGGCTCCAAGACACCCAGGTTTTATTTTTAGTGCTACTCTGGGTTCTGTTTTATGGCAAACCTGCTCCAGCTTGCTGCAGTCATTATTGCTAAGGCCATCTAAATAGCAACTCCAAAATACTGAAAGCAATGTAAATAGTAATACATAATTTTGTCTTTGTGTGGCTTTAAAAGTGCATCTAGGATGGACTTGTTCTTGGGTCAGGTTTTTAATGCTACAGAGCAAAAATATGATGAGCTTTACATTATTGGCGTACAGCTGTAATGGTACTGTACTTTAAATAACAGACACGAAGGCGTTGTGACTAGGATATTGTTGCTTTAGCATTCACTTAAAAGTAGATTTTTAGGGAGCTTTTACAAAGGTGTGTGGAAAACTGTTATTGACTGTACAGTGAATTCAAGAATAATACCAATGAGGAGGTGGTACAGTGATCTGCTCACCAAAGTCATATTTGCAGCCATACTGCAAGTTAGTATCAAACTTAACAAATTTGGGTTTTATTGTATATATCAGAATGAAGAGAAGATGTTGCATTTGAGTACAAAAGGGTAAAAACCATCTTAAATTTAAACACAGTAGATCCTATGAGCAGCCAGAAAAAAAAGGGGTGCTTATGGTGACCCTATAGAAAGGATGGTTTCATCTGTAGGTGAAGACCAGGTAAAGGAAATTCTTCAGTTTGTAGACAAGATGAGTACAAGATGAAAAAATAGAGACTGGGCATTAATAAGTTGGTATTTTGATGTATATGTATTTAATAAACAAGAGCAGGTTGGATGGGGTTTGGAGCAATGTGGTCTAGTGGAAGGTGTCTCTGTCTATGGCAGGGGGCTGGAACTGGATGAGCTTTCCAACCTAAACCAGTCTGGGATTCCATGATATTATAAATTAATACTATTGATAGTATAGTGTATTTATAATATTAGAGCAAAGTTTCATGCAGTTAAGGGGGAACAGTTCAGAAACAGCCTCACAATTTAGGAACTAGAGTGACTAAGAAACACCCTGCGTTTCAGGATGGAGCTTCATTTACCTTTTTAAGAGGATTATAGGAAATTGAGCCTTTCTGAGTTCCCCCCAAGGCTTTTCCCAGCCTGGCATTCTCAAATCCAAGGAGCCTGGGATGTGGGGCTGGTTGTCTCAAGAATGTACTGTGGAAGGTGTTTTGATTTACATCTCACTGTTACTGTGGCAGCAGTGGACAGGAGGAGTGCGGGAGTGAGTTGTACTCTCTCCCTCTGTCGAAGCAGTTTAGCTTTTCCACTGGTTATCTATGCTCCTGAAGAACCTGAGTCTTTGTACACTGTTAGTAAACAAAATGATAGTAAATAAATTGAAATGCAATTTCCGCATTTTCCACAGTGGAAAATAGCAGCTCTAGTGAGGTGTTTATGAAATAAAGTGCAATAATCTGGCATGTATTTCTTACTGTTACTATGTAGCTTTGTATTGAAAGGTTTATAAAACTTAGATGTTAGTGTTTTACCTTTCTCTCCCCTCATTGACACGTTTCTTCTGGTCTTTTAAAGGATCATACAGTCCCCTTAGAATAAATGAACATTCCCCAGCTTCAGCCTGGGTGCATTCTTAAACCACAGAGAGGGATTTTTTTAATGGATGGTTTTGTATTTTCTCTTCTGATCCAAAATCCTTTCTAAACTTCCCAATGGTTTCACTGACATGGGAAGGTAACGTATGTGCTAGACCTCTGCAGTATGTGTTTAACATAAAAGAGAATTAACCCTTGAATTTCAACCTTCACATTGAAAGTCTTACTTTTCCTATATCATATGGAGTCATAGAATGGCTTGTGTTGGAAGGGACCTTGAATCTCATCCAGTTCCAACCCTCTGTCATGGGCAGGGACACCTTTCACTAGAGCAGGCTGCTGTAAACCCCATCCAGCCAGGCCTTGAACACTGCAGGGGATGGAGTAATTTTGTTGTGGTTTCTTTAGTAAACAGAAATAGTCCCACACTTCTCTGTCTTAAATGCCTCTTGTACTGCATTGTTAATGGGCCTGGAAGTATTGTTAAAGTATTAACAGAAGAATAATAATTGCTGTGTTGTAATTGTTATTGAGTCTAAAAAAGTATTCTCATAGAATATTAATGAGAGCCTTTTTACATGTATGAATTATTGTTCTTAGGACAGAGAATTAAACTACAAAGAAAAGAAAGTACCGTTCTGGAGGAACATAATAGTAAAAATCAATAAGCCTTCGATTTAGTTTCTAACTCCATTGCTCCTCCTCACCCCATTTATGCTTCCTGTATGTATCTCAGAAACCCTCTCTGGTACCTGGGCACAACAGAGGGGCTGGGAGCCGAGTGGCAGTTTTAACAATGGATGTTCTTTTTCTATTTATCTCAGCCTTAAATTACTTTAACCTTATTTAGTCTTAAAAACTGTGACTATCGAGCTAATATTTTATGCAGCATTGAGAGGAACTGGAAACGCTTTTCATTGCTATGCAAAATGCAGCTGGGGAATGGTGCAGAATTAACAACACGGAGCTGTGCTGTTGGGCACGCGAGCAGTGGTTTATTTTCATTTCTGTCATTAAATATCTTATTACCAGCTATTTGGTTTTTCTTTCCTCTCTCCCGCAGTGCAAAAAAAGGGTGATTACTACATGGTGGGAATTGTACAACTGCTGGAAACCACCTTAAATAAGTGACCTTCGGGTGCCCTCTGCATCTGCTGGTGTTTTCTCAGGGCTAAGTTAGTACCTCTGGGATCCTCTTTCTTCCATCACATCTTATTCCATGTTGATACTGAGTTGCTGCCTTGCAAGTGAGATCCAAATATTAAGGCAAACAGTCTCTTGTAAATATAAAGGCATCAGTGCATAGTAAAGCTGCAGAAGTGGTTCCTGGGACTGGCTTGAGCATTAAACTTTGCAGTGTATGAAGTGCGCTATAATTTCCCGGCTGTTTTTGGTAGCAGTTATTTCTAAATAGGCAAATGAGCCGCCGTTGCAGTTCTTGGCTTTTTGCAGGCCCGTTGATCTGAATGAGAAACACGGAGCAAGCTTTGGTTTGTGAGGTTTCAAACGAGCTTCAGTTTATAGTCTAAAACGTGTAATTTCATTTTGTGTCTCACATAGCAGCTCCTTGTCATCCTTTACTCTCCCCCGTCTGACATCAGTTTCTCTCTTGTCCATTTAAAACTGAAACTTGAAAAACTGCAGCTTTATACTTTATATTATTCTTCTACCCCGGAGCTGTTTTTAGTGTCTTTATTGCAAGTAGACAGATGGTGATATTTGGTTTCCTGTCAGTTTTAATGAATATAGATAGGAGTGATAAGAACATTTGCTTCGTTTAGCAAACTTCCTTTTCTGGCTTTTAATTAATGAAGTGCTCACTGGTGTGCCGCTGCTTTTGTACAGTTCAATCTTTTATACAATTCAACTCGTGTCGGATAATAAAATAGAGGATGCAGATAACTTCCTTTAAAGTTTGCATACACAGATACTGCAGACATCAGAAGTGCAATGTGCTTGTATGAGCTGTCACAACAGCACTTGGTGTTGTGGTGATACTTCCTTTTCATGAAAAGAACCCAAAGGAAGTAAGTGGCCTGTGTTTGGTGTTCACCTTGGGAGAGGCTCAGCTCAGCTTTGGAGCACATTGCTTCTAATGCAACTGCTTAAATAGATTAAGGTCTACAGTAAAAAAAAATGATGAAATAGAAAAGAATTCCTTGGCTTATCAAGCTGCTTTTTTCTTTTGCTGCATTTTGTCCTGCTTTGGAGAGAACGGGATCATTAATCCTGATATTGATTTGCTTTGCAAATGGTTTGATTTCAGCGTTAGCTTAGTGCAGACCTCATTTTAGATTCTTGTAAACTGGATTAGAGTCCATTGTTCTTAAGATCCTTCTCCAATGTTTAACACTAAACTTTTTCCCCTTTCTTTTTGTGTATATTGTGGTTTTAATGCCAGTTGAGTAGCAGTGCAGTTAGTAACTTCTGCCTTGCCACAGCAGTTTGCATTCTTTAATGGTAAAAGTAACCACGTCTGTGTGCATAAAAATATCTGAGTGGGTAAAGCCTGAATACTGCCTGTAGGTATAAAATCTCTTCTTTAGCTTTGCAGCTGTAATAGGTTAAGAATCTCAATGGAGAGGAATGATTTCGGGTGAAGGACAAGAGGCTGATCATTGGGAAGATGATTTTCTTTAAGCGTCGGATTATAGCTTATTCTGAAGGGCTGATTTTAAACTTTCTTGTAGCTTTGTACCCCTGTTTTTCTAGTTAGAAAATGCACTTGGTTTTGTGCTTCTTTTCAGAACTTTGTTTTGTTGTAACCTTATAAGGATAGGATTTGGTTCCCTGATGGCAAATCTGTGCAGGGAAAAAAAGTGGATTTATTTTAGCAAGCTGTTTTAAAATACTCCAACAAGCCTGACAGGAGGCAGAAATAGTTATTTTATATTATTTCTTTCTGAAAATGTCACTAAGTGCAAGCCTTGTTCCTCTGGAAAACTTTTATCTCCGTGAAAGATGCCTCTAATTTCCATGAGTTAAAAACAAACAGGAAATGTTTTCACTGATGCATTTGGTTGGTGAAGGCAAATAACCAGGTGCTTTTGCTGGATTTATTGCATGAATGGTATTACCCTTGCAGACAAACAGTGGCTGAGGTTCTGAGCGTATCTTTCCTTCCTGAATGTCACCAGTGAGGAAAGAAAATCATAGAATCATAGAATAGTTAGGGTTGGAAAGCACCTTAAGATCATCCAGTTCCAACTCCCCTGCCATAAGCAGGGACACCTCA
>NDXB01013942.1:5269-42413 GCA_002631895.1 Agapornis roseicollis
CCTTTTTTTTTTTTTTTTTAAAGAGGATTGTGAAAATTCAAAAGGTATTTTTTGAAACTGTTGTTTCCCCCTTGCCTTGATGTGGCCAAAGACATTTTCTTCTGTAGCCCTTACCATTTCCACCAAAACCTCCAAGACATGCCGAGATAGCACCCCCACCACGAGGATGTGAGGTGAGGGGAAGGCTGGGAATGAACAGGAGGACCACGGCCACAGAGGTTCCAGGCAGTCCAGCTAGGTAGACTATTGCAGTGTTTTGGCTTTTCTGAAGGGCCTAAGAGATAGGGCTAGGAAGACAATCTTTTGCTACGGCTTAAATGCACATGTTGAGATTGTGCCTGCTATGAAGCACAGGTGGATAGGTGCAGATATTAGCTGCTGGGTTTGGACGGCACCAGCACATCTACTGCTCCGTGCTTCTTGCCACCCACTCTTAGATCTGATCTGTGCAGGCACTGTGGATCCCAGTCATTAAATCCTGGGCAAGCTCACATATGATATTTTGGGGTAATTCAGCCCAAGCTTGTGTTGTGTATGCTGGGCTGCAGACAGGAAGAGAGATTGTCAAGACAGAGTCTTATTCTTCTACCTGTTTGCCCACTCTTCCTTTTATAATGGGGATTTCTGTATAATTTCCCTTACAGAATACTGTCACACAAACACTGCAGGGGAAATAACATCAAAGTGAAATGTAATACTGCCTAGGCCACACTGTCAGACATGGGTTAGGTAACCAGACTGCTCTTCTCAGCCACAGGCTGCTCCTAGGCAAAACCAATAAAATGTAGAGGAAATGCACTTGCAAAAGGTTTTTGTGCCAGGAGCTCTCAGCACCATACCCACAACAATGAATTGGGCCTCCCAACGCTCCTTTGGGGCAGATTATCACAATTACACACTTTTTGCATGGCTACACTAGAGCCAGTTAAGGTCAAAAACATTCATTCCAGTGTGTTCTGCTGTGTGGTAACTGGATCAGCTCATCAGGGCACCTGATCTGTGGGTCACAGAGCCCCTTTTCCTGACTCCCCACAACTTCAGTAGGAGGCAGCAGATGCTCAGGTGTTCCTCTCAGCTATTTCCCAGATGCTGAAAAACACCAGGATTCTGCAGGGACTCGAGTGACAGTGATTAGCAGGCTGAGCTGAGAAGCTGGAGAACCTGATAAGGTCCCGATTTCTCTCCCCTGAGGACCTGTACAGCTGGAAAAGTACTATCCGTGCGACATTTCCACCAACCATGACCCCACTGGGGGGGACCTGTGCGCTGTCAGCGGCGCTCCTGGGCCCATGTCACCAGAGGGCATCACAGAGACTCACAGAGCCCAGACTCAAATTGCGTTAGACCAGTAAGGCTATGGGGACTATAAACAGGGATTTCGTGTATTTCACCGTTAACACTATACCGAGCCTACAGGCACCTCTCTGCAAGCACCCCATACACCTCAGGCTCAGAGCTGCCTGCAAAGAGCAGCAACAATCAGGATCATGCAGGTTGGGATGGAAGTGGTACAGGCCGTGGAGACTGGGACTGAGGCTCCTGATTCTCCTTGTCACTATGTAGCCATTGTCCTTTTGCAAGGGCCAGCAGCCTATTTTTTTAATAAATAAACTAATAAAATTAGGCCCTGGATGTAGGTGGTGAGTCCCTGGCACAGGTTTCCCAGAGAAGCTGTGGCTGCCCCATCCCTGGCGTCAAGGCCAGTTTGGACAGGGCTTTGAGCAACCCGGTCTAGTGGAAGGAGTTGGAACTAAATAATCTTTAAGATCCCTTCCAACCCAAGCCATTTTGTGATTCTATAATAAATAAACACGGATCCTCACAATGCAAATCAAGGCCATATTACAAGAGAAATTGAATCCAAAGAACGCAAACAGCCAAACAAACAAACTAGCAACAAAAGAAAACCAATTATTTTTTGAGAGAGTAACAAATGAGTAAACAAAACAATGAATGCCTCTGGCCTCCAGCATCCGTGCACTGGCACTATCACAACTCCCTGGGAGGAAGGCCTAGGCTTCCATTTGGACTCACTCCTGATGATGCCCCTCTACCCTGTAGCTTGCTTATCTCAGATGAAATGATTTAATTGTGACACGAAGTTTTGTCTGATGGACCCTGCACCACTATTTTTTGTTTGGTTAAGGCTAAGCACTAGACAAGCTCCCAGAAGAACAAGGATTTCTTTTTCCAGTTTTCTTGTAGCATCCACTTCAGAAGAAATTAATTTTTACCCCTTCTTTGATTGTCCACGCAGTCTTACAAGATCCCCCTGTATCGTTTGAAGACCACTGTAGATGGTTTGTCTATTGTGAGGAACCACAGAGAGTTTTTAAGCTGTCGCATCGCAGTTACCAGCTTTAGCTTCTCCAGTATGAAAATACACAATAGCAAGAGGAAGAGGTTCTGGAGATTTCCAGCTCACTGTTTCCAATTAGGACACAACTTTGGCTCATTCCACTGCTGCATCCCGTCTTAATTAGTAGCACAAATTGTTCGAACCCTCGCTCAGGCTCCAATTCAAGGAAACTTCCCTGTTCAGCAAAGCACTTCAGCATATGCCCCAGTCCTGCTGTAGTCAATGAGGTCGATGTAAATGCTCCTAGTGCATCACAAGCTTCTCAGTCTTCCCCCAACTGGTGTCCCCCAGCCTGCAGGATGAGGAGGGCAGAGGGGCACTGTCCCGCAGTGCCCACTGCCCCGCATCAGTACTCCCTTACACCACCTCCCTGTCAGCAAGACCTGACTTGAACACTCTTGTCTCCTCGTACCTCCATCTAAGCTTAGCTTAAGTTTAGGCTGTCCGACTGTTTTCGGCACCTTGTTGACAGAAAGGGCAGTATGGTCTGTGTCTATCTGCTTTGTAACAAACCACCCAGTGATAAACTTACGGTTTACTCTGCTTCTTGGCTAATTTTATTCATTTTAGCCAGGGGTTATTCAAGCCTTCTGGCCAAGTGCTATTCCACATCAGTGCAGGTGGAAGGATCTGACCATCATTTATTGTCCCTCCCAGTTTATTGCCTTTGTTTCTCTTTTCACAGATTAATTACAAACATCTCACTCTGTGAACTCCCACTGTATGGTGGTTGTGTGATCTCAGCGCCATGAATTATAGATGTCTGACATATCACACCAAGCTATTATGATTTTTTTTTCCACAAGCAAGCTATGAATTATGAAGAAGATCTATAAAATTTATATTCTCCCTTTGGTATAGGAATGGGAAGGCACAGCCTGACGATGCCTTTATACCGCCCTCCCCTCCCCCTCCGCACGCAGAGCAGACGACACAAGCACAATATGGACTCTGTATTTAGGAAAAGTGACTGACGTGTAGAGCTGTCGGCCTCGGAGTCCCTCCGGTTAGTCGCAGGAGCGTACCCCATGGGTTCGTTCAAGTTGCTGGGGGCTGCAGTGTGAGGGGCTGCAGGCTGCATAGCCCCCCGAAACAGCCTCACCACCGCCACCAGCAGCCTCCTTCCCTTGCTTTATTTTGTGGGGACGCTGGTGGCGGGAGGGGGGCGGTGGGGTGCAGGGACAGTGATTGAGGTTTTGACAGAGGACTGTGAGCACCGGAGGCCACAGACAGGTGTCTATGGACGCACCGGGAGAAGAGCTGTGTCCTCAGCCATCTCCCCTCAGGGGTCTCCCTCCGTGTCCTCCCTGCAGCCATTTCCCCTCCTCAGCGGTCTCCCCTCAGGGCTGTCCCCCCGCCCCCCTCCCGCCGTGCCCGCGCGCCGCTGGTGATGTCAGCGTGTTGTTGCCTGTGCGGTTTGAATGACTGAGCACCGCGAGGGGGCGGGGAGGCGGCCGCGCGGCGCCCGGCCAGGCGGAAATGGGCTCGCGGGACAGGGCGGGGGAGGGGTGCGCTGCCGCCGCCGCAGCCGCGGAGGGGGGAGGGGAGAGGAGGGGAGGAGAGGGGCGGGGCGGGAGGCAGGTGGGGCGGGCCCGGCCGTGGGCGGGAGGTGCTGTGAAATGGCGGCGCGTACAGCCGCCGTGTGTGCCTGAGGCGGGCGGGTCCGTCCGAACGGCGGCGCTTGCCAGCAGGACTTTGGGCCAGTGTCACGCAGTGAAGTCACCAGCAAGCCATAAACGTCCTTATGCTATCCTAATCTGCCAGGTTGCGCCCACAACATCAGTATGTGTTCTGTACAGTGCCTCTTTCCTCTTCCTGCCCCACAACTGCCCAGGCGGTTGGTGTCTTCCTGGCAGCCAGGTTGCTCTGACATCCTGTTTCCCTTAACCTCAGGCCCGAGCCTGCTTTACTGCATTCAGTTCACAGCTGAAGGTAAACCCTTCTCAGCCCGTCCCACCTCCTGTGCCACCCTTGGTGCACCCAGCAGAGGTAGGTATCTTGTCCTCTCTCCCCTGGCCAGTTGTGCTGTGTCCACACTGGCTCATGCTGGGTCAAGCAGCATAATTACCTACTTCTTCAGTGTTCCAACAAGTCATTTTAAGCTTTTTCATGCGTTTCCAACTAGGCTTTGCTGTGAGGCTCACAATTGCAGCAGTGAGGCTGCTGAGGTGCCCGGTGCCCTGCTCCATAGCATTGCCTCATTGTATTTTTCCATCTGCCTCTTCCTATACTATAAACTCAAACCTCATAGCTAGGTTAGAAGCTCCTTGAGATGCGTTTTGTCTTTGGGCAAGAAGCATGGAAAGGGTGTGCTGGGTTTGGGGCACATTCTTCTCAGCTTGGATCAAAGCAAAGGACTAAGCAAGAAACAGTCTTGGCCTGTAATGCTTGGTCGCTACCAGTGGTGTATTTTCCTGCCCGGCAAGCTGTGGTTGGTGGCAGGAGCTGTGAGCAGTGGTATTGTCAAGCATGGGTGGATCTCAAGAGTCTGGAGCTGAGGCTTCTACCTGAACTCAGATCCGCAGGACATAAATTTGTTGGGCCATTTGAATGGCTCAGAGCTTCCCCACTGACTCCATGTGAGGCAGGATTGGAAGGAGGGTGCCTGTCCTCAGGGTGGTGGGAATCACCTGCACTGAGAGCTGTTTGCCCTGTTGGTGGGGTATAACAGGCAACAATGTAGTTCAGTGAGGGACCCAGGGAGAAGATGATGGCACTCACTTAATTTTTAGGTTAGACCAATGCTGTCATTATGAACAGCAGGCATCCATTCTGAGTGTTTGGCCAATATTTATAGGATCAAATATCTGATAATAGCAGGGAGGTTTAAATTGTGGGGTACAGAAACACTCTAGAAACAAATGCCCCAGTATTCATTTCAGTACACACACAAGTGATTAAAGCCTAGACTATCATTTACCACCTGAAAGCTGGCTCTCACAGGTTAAAGCACAGGGAGAAATACCTGTGCAGCAGAGCCGAATCCTTTTGTCTATGCCCAGCAGGAAGGTATGGGCTTCACCAGAGCATCCCATGTGCAATGCCTCTGGGAGCTGCTGGAGCCAAACGAGACAGACACAACAAATGCCTCCTGGATATAATCGTTCGCAGGAACAGCAGAAGGAAGACTTTTATAAACAATTATCCATGCAAGCTGCAAGAGTAGCATTTGCACTAGTTCTCCAGGGCCTTGATAATACTCACTGAGACATGCCAAGATGGATAGGATTTATAAACTGTGGATGGGTATTTCCTACATTGCTGTTCTCTCGGCAGTATTATTCCATGAAGCTCTCTGTAGAAGACATATATGTTAATGAAAACGTTTTATAGCCCTGTTGTGCTGGGATTAATATCAGACAAGGAAGTCCAAAGCACGTGTACTTTCTTTTTTCCCAGCATGTTTCTGAGTCCACAAATAGAAAGGAGCCCACAAGAGCCTATGAGTAGTAAGTAACTAATGTTGTTGCAACCTGATCCAATTTTGGCATTTCATTCACATTTTTCACAATTATTTACAGGTGACAATTGAGACAATTACACCATTACACTCGTGACAGCCTGTTTTGTTGAAAATGCTGGAATTTATTTCATTAATAACATGGTAATATGAAGACTGTACAGTGAAAAGCTTCTTCAACAGAAAAAGTCTGATTCACCTAGTATGGACTCATTTTGACGTACTCAACCATGAGAATGAGCAGGACCATCTCTAGAAATCTGATTCCCCTTCTGTAATATGGGCAGTCATAGAATTATAGAATAGTTAGGGTTGGAAAGGACCTTAAGATCATCTAGTTCCAACCCCTCTGCCATGGCAGGGACACCTCACACTAAACCATGCCATCCAAGTCTGCCTTGCAATATTAACCACACACAGAACTCTTTCATGTGGATTAAACTGCAGGATGGGTTTAGGACAGCAAAGCTTTGAACATTGCCCATCACCATCTGCTCTCAGCTCCACCATGGTATGACCAGAGTTTCCCTGTGTATTGCAGAGTCAGTGGTGTGCCCAGAGCCGTTCCATCTGCCTGCAGGAAGGTATGTTATATTTAGGCCATGCCCTGTTTTAAGGGAGTTGGTATTTGAGGCAACCAAGGACACACAAGTTGCCAACTGCAGCCCTCTTCCTGGGCAGGAGCGCTGTCAGATGAGCACCTTGCAGAGTAGCTCTTAAAAGGGGAGCTGAACACATCATGCTGAACATGTTTCATTTTACATTAGTCTTATAATTTTAGGTTTAATGTTTGGTTTGGAAGTTCAGAGCCATTCTCAAGCCCACAGCTGCCAGATTAGAGCAGGCAGTGGTGTAATAGTCATTTAATTCCTCTCTACTGTAATCTGATGGTGGGATGTGCTCTCAAACTGCTTTTAGGTCTGACTGGGGAACAAAATCAATCACAGAATGCACATTACAAGAAAAGCACTGTTGGTGTCAATTACCTAAGCTCTGCGAACGTAACTCTTCTAATTTCCTGTTAAATCAGTAATGTTACCAATCTCAGTCTATTATTTTAATTAGGACTGTGACTGCAGTTGCTAGGAGCTGAGTGAGCACAGACAAATGCGAATGTGTAATTAGTCCCACAAATGAGTGGCAAGTTGAATGTGTCAGCATCATGGATAGTTACAACATGGGGTGTAGAAGGAGGCCAAATGATTTGGCTAGTGAGATCAGAATCTGGGCCAGATTCTGATCTCACTGGTCCCAGCACTAGCCCAGGCGACTCCACAGAGGTCAGAATTTCCCCAGGTGTGAGATCTGGGGTTAGGGAATTGGGACATGGCCCCTCGTCATCACAGCTTCTTGGAACTTCTCCCTGGGTTATGTTTAAAATGTCTGATGTCCCATATTGTCTGATTAATTTATTTTTTCTTGCTGTAATGCCTCCTCAGAGCCAATTATCCTGCAGCGAGCACTACAGTCAGGTGAACTGAATGTGGGTGTTCCCAGCACTAGTCAGTATTGAATTCCAGCCCTTCATGGGGACCAGAGCTCCTAGGGTGGGTATGGAAATGCTTGTCTCCCTCCTCTCCCTTCCTAGCTGTGAAAGAAACCTCTCAGCTTCTGTCACATCTGACTGCCTCATGCATCCCAAGAACAAGCTGTGCATTGACAAGGGAGCCAGGCGTACTGACAGCAGAGCAGCATTAGCTACCAATCTTGCTGACAAAAATAAGCCAAGGACAGAATCCCTGGCTAGATACAGAGCTGTACTGGGGGAAAAAACAATGTGCCAGTGCAGCTCCATCAGAATTAAGAATGAAAACCTTAAGCTGCAGCTGGGTGGTGACCCCAGTTCTGCTCACAGTGAGCACCGTATGCCCAAAGGTCCAGCCTGTCTCCAGTAGCTAGCACAGAATGGCACAGGAGGGAGAACATTGCTTTTATTAGCACTTGGCTATCGGTCAGCAGTCCACACTCCACAAATAAATGAATGGGCTGGGTGCATGTCATCCCAGTTCACATGTTACAGAAATAACACTGGACTGGAACCAGAGTTAACACAGCTGAGATTTGGGATGCATCTGAGTTTGACAGAAGGAAGATGGCAAAATCTAGTTAGGCTGTACCTGCCATTGGAGGCAAACCTGATTTACAGCTAAATCCATCTTCCACACTCTAATTTCCCTACTTTAGTAGGTCACTCTCCCACTTCAATAAAGTACTTCTTTTGGAAGAAATAGACTAGGAGAAAGTCAGGGGTTTGGTGTGTGTTACCTGGACTGATTCAGTCAGCTTTCCAAGGCAAAAATATTAGTAGAAATAGCATGATAAGAGAGAGCATACCTTGAGGGGTTTGTGTGAGAGTTATTCATAGGGGACCTGAAGACCATGCAGTGATACTGTGGCAACATGACCATTGCAGAGCCATTGGTTCCTGGTACCTTATTTGGGGCTGTATATGGCTTCATGCTCTCACTTGTGGATTGTTTGGGTGGGTTGGGGTTTTTTCTTTCTCTCTTGTGACTTTTAAACAAAGGTCAGGCACCATTACTGGGTGCATTAAGTTTTGAGCCCAGTTTCTCAGTGGTGGAGCTGGTGCCATTGCCTTGTAACAGCTGCTGCAATTCTGCAGAGGGTGCCTTACCCGAGACATTGTTTTCTTCCCCCTTACTTTCCTTTTATCCTGCAGGAAATTGCTTTAACCAAGACCACATTGCATACCCAGTATATAATGGTAATCCATCGTTACTGTCACCGATTCCACTTCAGACTTCAGCCCTGCCCCAATGCGTGTGTGTCCTTGTGACAGAAAAGCCAGCAGCCTGCCCAGCTGAGAAGGGAACAGGGGAAGGAGCCAGGGCTCACCACTCCTGACCATCAGGCACCTGGTCCATCCCAGAGAGAGCCCTCTACTCAGTGGCTGTCTCTGAGTTGTTGCAGGTCAGTACACTCATAACCTGGATCACAGAGCCTAGGGGCTAGGTAGAGCTCCCCACTGCCTATGCATACCATGAGATGCCCCTTTTGTGCAGAAGACATTTGTCTGCAGACAATCACCCACAGTGCGGACACTGCAGGACCTACAGCTGGTGGCACGCTGCTGCATAGCACGTGCTTCAGTGATCCTTTACTCCCACTTTCCGTGGGCAGGGAGGTGTAAAGCAGCTGTATGGTCAGGGCTCCAGACTGGCTGAGCAGGTTCCTTGAACCACCGTGCAACCCTTTGAGGTGAACAATGGTTACCACGTGATTAAGGTCTCTGTGATGTCATGGATGTATAAAGATATCCATAGCCATAAGATTGTGCAACTAGCCTGTAGTGTGCATGTTAATAAGGCTATTAAGGTTTACAAATATTCTGCTCTTCCTTACAGTTTATAATTTAATTAATTGCCAGTTAATTGTCTAATTTTCCTCCTGTGATTGATGTCATTGAGTGGGATTAGGCAGCACCAGATGACAGAGAAAGGAGGGATGAATGCAGCATCCTATGATGGTATGAGAGGAGATGTTTTTATGGACAAATCCTTTCCGACATGGATGAATACCTCAATGAGATATCACAGAGTATCAGCTCAATACATATTGTAATGGGATCATTAGTGGAGGTACCAGCTGTGTGAGGATTTTATTCACAAGCCATGAGTAAGTAAAGGGGAAATATTGGCTCCTTGGAAATGTTTGCCAAGCATAAATCTTTCCCTTTTTACAAAGCCAATGCTCAGTTTACATAAAATGAGAAAATATTCTCTAAAGCCTGTGGGACTGCTCCAGCTACCCCTGAAGTCAGCCATGGCAGGGGAGCCTTTGGTGGAGGAAGGGAATGTAAACGCAGCCCTATTCAGTAATATTTTTCCATGGGGAAAAAGTAGAGGAAGGTCTTTCGTCAGTGTGCATGAGCCAGGCAATTGCTCAGTCCCTGAAACAACAGGCATCTATTTGTAAGCAGGGAAGGTGGGATGGCTGAGCACTGTATCTTCTCTCCCAGGAGCAGGATTTTGAGTCTCTCACCAGGCATGTTCACACCCTGCCCACCCCTGAATGCATGTTTGATTGATGGGTCGGTGCATCGCAAGTGTCTGGGCATGCTGGGATATATTACTCCTTCAGGTGCAGTTATGCCTGTGGACTGGTCAACTGGTAACATCAGCCAAGTGGGTCACTGAGCCTCAGACTGGCTCTTGACCAGCACTCTGGGCACAGGGTATGAACCTGAAGATGCTGCAGAAGGTACTTCAGAGATTTGCCTTCCCTGAGTCATTCTGGGTGAACAGGGGCAGCCAGCTCTTGAGTGGGAAAGGCATGCCTTTAGTTCCCAAAGCCTGCACTGGTGCCAAGCAAGGTGATCCAGGGTAAGCAAAAAGCCAGTCTTAGTGCGACTTTTGACTAGACTTTGATCGCATTTCAGCAGTATAAACCTGGAGCAATTCCAGTGGCTTTGGTGTGAGTGGGATCAACCTGTGAAACTGGGCTGAACAGCAAATAACCTGTATGTTCCTGTCTGGGTGGGTGTGCAATGTATTTGACCCTGCATAAATCAGCACAAACTAGGTTATTTCTGAGGCCGTTGTTGGAACAAAGAGGCAGCCAAACCACATCGGTCTCTTTAAATTCATTCCTTCCATTTTGGGGACTTAGCCTTTAGAAGCAGCTATCGGTAATTACATAAAAGAGATTAGCTAACATTTCTGCATAAATCAAGGCCAGCACAAGATGTTTCCTATGTGCGTTGCGAAACCTGGGGCTTGTGGAGGACAAGTTCCTCCTTGGAGAGTGAGGCTCCGCTCACCCAGCGTGGTGCGTGCAGGAGCTTAGTGGGGCCAAGGATGAAACCTTCCTGTTTCTCAAAACAGCCTTTCAGAAAAAAATAAACTGCTTGAAGAAAACATGTGCATGGTGGGGAATGGTCTGCCTGGGATTTGTCTAGTGGGAGGGGGTGCACAAGAGCAGATTTTCTAGCCAAGATACATGATGGAAGCAATGAAAGGAAGGGGCAGGAGAACCTTGTTGTAAACCAGATTTTCATGTATGAATGCAAATCAATCTCACTGCTAAAGGAAGAGCCAAACCAGAACATGTTACATTTACTCTTTTAGCACAGTTGCTAACAAATATCTTGACGTGAACAGTGTTGGATGACTCAACAAATCTTCTTTGTTTCTTTTTTTTTTCATTTTGAGGCAATTTAATAATTTTTCTTCTGTTTGGTGCTCTGTAACATAAAAGATGAGGTTGTCCCAGGGTCAGGGAGTTGGAATTTCCCTTCAGTGTTACTCTGCTTCTTTTTTTCTTTTCTTTATTTTTTTCTTCCCTGCAGGTCAGGGCAGATCTGTAATGAGGCTGAGGGGGAAGGCTCAGTCCTTCTTTCCCATTCCATCTGCCCTGGGTAGTGCCAGTCCCCTGATAGGAGAGCACCTGACTCAGCATTGTCCTTCCACCCAATCATCAATATGTCTGTGTCCCAGCTTCCCTAAGGAGTTTTTAAGCCCAAAATACCAAAAGCAGTCAAGTTTTTGATTTCTTCATTATTGAAGATCTGAACTTGGAACACCACAGGAGGGTTTCAAAAGGCTGCTGAACACCAGTAGCTCCAATTACCTGCTTGAGTACTCACCACTTCTTGAAATAAGGCCTAAGGTATATCTTAAGGGTTTTTATTGCTTAGAGTAGAATTGTGCTTCAGACCTGAGCAAGACCTGGGAGAAAAAAAAGAAATGGAGATTCACACTCCTTTCTTTTCAGCTGTGAAGCTGAAACAAAGTGCAAGTTAAGGTCTGTCATTTAAATATATGTTGGCTTCTCATGATAAAACCAGCTACCCAAAGGCATTTAGTAAAAAAAACCCAAACAACTCCAAAAAAACCCCAACAACACAAAACCCACAAAGGTACTCATTTCCTATTGAAATGCTCAGGAAATACATGCCCAGGAATAGATCTGAAAATGAAGCTGTTATCTTTCTTCATCCTTTGATCTCTAACATCTTTCAAAATCTGGCCTCCAAGTGATATGCCCAAGGATGCATGAAATCAAGTGCTGAATCTTTATCTCCTTCACTTGTGCATCTCTGCACTGCAGTTTACAGCACAGATACATTCCTCCTCAGGACTAGTCTTGACTAACGGCAACCAAAAGACTAATCCCAGGAATAAAGATACTACAGAGGCATTCATAATTGCCCTGCACAGATGCCCTCCCCATTTCCTCCCATCCAGGTTGTAGCTGCATCTGGCCCTCAATTCTGTCCAGATATGTGATGAGTTTAAAGGTCTATCCCAGTCCTTGGCCTTCACTGAGAACCACAGAGCTAGTAAGTTCTGAAATAACACTCACAGAGAATCTGAGACCTTTTCATGCTAGAAATACTGCAGGGAGGAGAGTGCCTGTAGACACCAACTGCCTCTGTAGTGAAAGGAAATCTGAAGTTTCCCCTCTGCTTTTTCGTGCATAACAGCATCTGTATGCCTCATTTCCATCTTCACAGCTCCTGTAATTTACATAATGAACGTTTGCAAAGCCTGAGAGCTGGGTTCACTTTGTCTCACATTTACTGTAGATGACCTTCAACATATCATCAGAAAAGTTTCCCAGGCATTTTCCCAAAGGATATGAATGTGAAACATAAAACCATTAGGAAAGGAGAAAAGGGGAATAAAATGAGATTTTTGAGAGATCCATCATTCAAAGATATGTATTTTTTTCTTCCTACAGCAGGACAAAAATATTTGAGTTTAAAAATAAAAATGAGTTTTGGCTTTAACAATTTGCTTCTTTAAAGCAGCTGTTGGTATAAGGTCCCTCAATAAAGTAACTTTAATTAGGTTTGCCTTCCTAATGAACTAAAAAAAAAGTCCGGGGGCAAATAACAGGCAGTCCAGGCAAGGGTTCAGGACTGATGAGGAATCCTGACCTAGAAGGATAGGAACAGGACATCAGGGTGAGAACAAGCAGCTGAAGCTACTTCTGCCTCTTCTGCAGGTGTCAGGTGCAGCTCTAATTGCTCCTGCAGATACTGCTGCAATCCCAACAAGACAATCACAAGGTAATAAACCAGGAAGTGACCCATTTTTGCTTCTGATGCCCATCCTCAACCAACTGTTGTTTTCATCCCCCTTGCAAATGCCAGCAAAGCTTGTCTGACAGCATCCTTGGAAGCTGCATCTCCAATATTACATGGAAGTGTAT
The DNA here is from genome assembly GCA_002631895.1 of Agapornis roseicollis. Classification (NCBI taxonomy): domain Eukaryota; kingdom Metazoa; phylum Chordata; class Aves; order Psittaciformes; family Psittacidae; genus Agapornis; species Agapornis roseicollis. The sequence goes on from NDXB01013942.1 coordinate 18,265, forward strand.
ATTCTACTGACGTGGGGCAGCAGGAGAGAAGTTTCTATAGGTATTGGCTGAGTTCTGGATAAGTGCAACTAAGGAATAATCTCTCATTTGAGGAGTGCCTGTGAGTTAGTTTTCTTTTGCTATTTGGGCTATCAAGCTGGTTATTGTTCACTGTATCAATGCACGATGCTTTGAAAGAAGAGATGTGATTTGTAACTAGCTTAGGACTTCTGTTGATATTGAAAATGAATTGAAAGCTAAAATACAAAGGCTTATTCTGGTGATGAAGAAAGGTTCTCATGTCAGTTGTGACAAGAGTCTTCAGATAAAATGTATGTTAAACCCACCATGATATTATGCTGGAAATGCTTAAAGTAGATAAATCTGATGCTGTTTCCATTGCTGTAGGCCAAGCATATATGAAATACTGCTCCATGCAATAAATCTGAGAAAGGAAGAAAGCTTTTTAGATTCCCTTGCTCTTTGAAAATAGTGCCCCTTGTGCAGGGCAGGTATGTATATTTATGTGCTGTCAGGTAGTTGCAATGTGACTGGTAGTAGCTTGTATCTTCCTACCTCTTATGTGTTCCAGGTGGTTTATCCATATATCCTACGTGGTTTGATTCTACCGTTATAGGGTGAGAGCTAGAACCTAGCTGAATCTTTACCAGCTTGTTTCTTTTAGCATGGTCTTGCTCTTGGACTCCAGTCATTATCTTAGTCTACAGATAATTGTATAATTGAAGTATTTGGAACATAGGCTGCATGTTGCAAACTTTCCACCTTGGGAGCAAAAAGGAAGGGTGTGGTGGGGGCATGGAAGAAGAAGAGGACACTCCTGTCCAAAAGGCCAGGTGAGGGACCTCCTGTCCTTGGCAGCTGCTGTGTCTGGCACAGCAAACGGGCCCACAAGAGGAGCATTCATGTGTGTTGGGTAAGGCGTTCAGCATAATGTTATCTTGAGCCAAATATGGGTTCCCTGCATCTATGCTATTCATCATCCTAAAATGATGTGAATCTCCTATAGTCACAGTTCAGGGCTGCTGGACCTCCCTTATGGACTGGGGAAGGCTTGTGCTTTTAGCCTTCAAGCCCCCCAGATGATGATGGTTGGTGGAGAAGCGCAGTGCTGAAGTTGTGAATAAATGGTTAATGTAGCTGCATGGCAGCCAGAGAAACTGTTCCTTGGGCTCAGGAATGTTTCCTCCCTTCATCCTGCCTTTTTTTTTATTTTTTTATGGTACCATATAGTGTTTAATAATTCAATGCACACATAATCCAAAATAAACACACTAATTAACCTTTGTTTGGAGAAATTTAATTAGTTAATGCTTAGTCTCTGTTCAGATTCCAAACATTTTTGAGTGGGAAAGGTGCCATGGAGAAAGCATGGCAAAATATGTTTAATGCTCAGCACCTTCAATTATTTAAACAGTAATGTGGGCTGGACCAATTAAAAAAATAATTATTATACAGGCATGTGCATGCTAAAATATCTTCATGCAGTGTTTCCAAACTCCAGTCCTGCTGCAGAATGGTAAAATATATCCATATGTAAAGCAACTGTATGGAGGAGGGAGTCTGGTAGCTTAGGAGTGATTCTGTTGCCTGCCAGGAACCTTCCTGCTGGGACTTAGAAGACAGGGTGGGTTACAAAGGTACTAGAACTGTTGCTGGCAGTGGCTTCTCACCTTGGGTGAGTGAAGCTGGAGGGCAAATCCTGCCCTATGTCCTAAATAGACGATGAATTTTCTGAAGGGTCAAATACTGTGCTCTGACTCACTAGTACTAGACATCTACAGCCCAAATGCCTTCAAAAAATATTACTGTAGGATAATAATTTTACCCAAATACTCAAGCTTTAATATTCTTCCCCAGCTGAACTGTAAATAAAATTATTTCCTAAGAGCACTTATTTGAGCTTGATTATTAAATACATTGCCAAAATCTGGTTGGTTAATATACTGCCTGCTACTTGAGCTGAAGTATCTAGAAGACAAAGAACGAAGTAAACGAAAAGGAAATCAACATTTTGCTAAATTGCATGTTTTTAAAAATCCTATAATTGAGCCTGCTACTTCATTTCCATTTGTAAAACAGATTGAGTTCCCTTTCCATCTACTAATGGATCTGGTTTATCTCTGATACTAATTGCTGCATTTGCATGGTTTGCACAGGCTGATGGTGACAGGACGTTGAGTAAGGGAAAGTCAAACTGCTTCTGCTGAGTTCTGGGGTGATGCTTGATACTGAGCTCTGCTGAACTTTAAGACCTTGTTCTTCTTCCTATGACTCCGGAGTCTGGGTCAATCAACCAAGATAAACTTGTTAATTCACTGTCAGGATTATGTGCCTCAGATCTTGCTAGAGAAGCAGTGGGAAGTTCAGGTGATAACAAAGCAACACTAAACAGCCTGGATGTTTAATTAAACTTGTGTGTGCTCTTTCTGACCTAGTGACTAGGCTGGAAATGCCACCAGAACAAAGGTTGTTCATGAGTTTTGCACCTTCTGTGCAGGGCCTTGGAGAGGTGGGGGTTTGTGGCATCTTTTATCATACTTTCGTGTTATTGTTGGGAAGGGAATTGTGCTTTAGAGACCTGAGGGAAAAGAAAACAAGGGGGTTTTAGATGAAAGAGCCTTTTCTTGGAACCCACTCCAGCAAATCTATTTGCACGTACCTGAATTATGCAATTCTGGGCCTCAGGTCTGGTGAAAACATGCTGCTCTCAACACACCCAATCTCAGCACACTCCTAGGTAGCAGCTACTTAAGAGCTTAAGTATGCACTTGTTTTATTGCTGGATTGGGAAGGGAAAGCAGTTTTGCAGAGGATTGTACCCAGGAATGTAAACTGAAGACCTCTTCTTCCCTGCTCCACAGCCTCTGCAGCCTGGACACTTTTCCTAGTATCCCAGTGCTTGTGTCTGTGATAAAAGCCTCCATGGTATGAAGGCTTCAGGTACTAACACCCCTTCAGTATTGGCACTTGCAGGATTCACCCTTTGCTTTCTATTGTTTTATTTATGTTTACAAACAAAGGAGTTTTTAAAATTATTATTTGTCTTAAGTCTCTCCTGAAAGCAAATCCATCAGCTTCCCAGGGAGCTCAGCTGGCAGAGGGAGCCCAGGCTACAGAGTGGCTATTGTGGAGCAGGTCTGTGGGCTCTCTGCCACTGGCGCCATGGGGGAGCCTTGTAATAACGACACCAGAATGGACCAGACATCTTCTAGAGGATTTGGTTTCAAGATGCATGGCTGCTGATGTGTGGGGGGGGAGCGGGGGAGGGTGTTCTACTCTAATGGACATAATTTGTTTAAAAAGTTTGCAGGTGTTAGAATTTTTATTGAAGTCAGGGAGCTGAGAAATTGTATCCAGTTGGTGAGGTAATGTTTGCTATGCTCAGAGTGGGGAGCACACAAAATCTGCATTAAATAAAGGGCAGCTGTGTTGCCAAGCACAGTTTTATACATATGAGAACTAATCTGAGCCATACCAAGCCAGACCTCTGTTCCTGCAAAAACTTGTAAAGAGCAAGAAAATCCATTGATTGCTTACCGCTTTCCTCCAAAACCTGGTGGGGACTTGCACCCCTAGGACTGGCATCACTGCATGGGCTGCACCTCCACAGCTGTGGGGATGAGCTGGGGGGACTGGAGATACTGCTGCTGTGGAGCCATCCCTGCAGCTCCTCATGGGCTTTGGAGCAGCAGGAACAGCTACTTCCTCTGTCTTCACCCAGCTAATGCCTGTGACCTGTTGTCCTAGTGGGGCCCAGGTTGAGATGGGTCCTCACTTCTGCTCCAGCTGCAGAGTTTTGCTCTCCTAAGCCAGAGAAAAAGGAGAGCACACACCAGCAGCTGTTCCCATGGTGCTACTCAAGGGTTTTTTTTTTTCTGGGTGTCTTTGGTTTTGGTTTTTTTTTATTGTTTTTCCTCTTGCTCTGGGCTTGGTTCTGCTGCTTGCTGAAGCCCCAGTAGAGGTTTTAGATTTTTTTATTATTATTATTATTTTATATAGGTAAGTTGTAATGTCAGGATATGAGGTTGAAAGGGCAGGTCTGAGTCAACTCTCAGATGAATTCTGAGTATTTCCTTTCTATGTGGAAGAGATCCAAGGATTTATCTCAGTTCAATAAAGTTCACTTATTTCTGATGCTTACTGAAATAGACATTAAATCCCTTCCACCTACAGACCAGCGTTGGTCACTCATGTTCTGCACAGCTCTATCCAGAATGGTCAGGAAATGCAAAGTCAGCAGGGACAATATTTTGGGATGTCAGCCGAAATGGGCTTTTTTTATTTTTATATATACATTTATAAAAGCAGGCCCACTCATTTTTGCCATCTGTGTCTCTTACCAGCAGAAGCTTGAGATGCAGCAGTTGGGATGTGCCCTATTTCCCTTTGGGTTTGCACAGGGCGATACACAACCCTGCCTGAGTTGGGCACTGTAAGCAGTGATGGTTTGGCAGATGCAGGGTACTGGCTGACTGGAGAAAATGGTTGAATGCATCATATGTACCACTTCTCAGGATACAGTCTGTAAGACTTGGGTAGCAACCTTTCAAGTACTGCCTGTGCACAGTACGTAGGGGCAGAATGACCCTGGCAGACATGAATGCCACTCAGGGGGTATACAAACAGGCTTTTTTCAGGACAGGCTTTTTCTCTCCAGGAATGTTGTACCTTAGCCCCATAAAGTTACATAAATAGGACTAAAGTAAGAGCAGATGATACTTCACAGGCAAAAAGTCATCCCCAGGGGCTTGTGAGGTTTCTACCAGCTTGGGACTAAGGAAGGGGCAGCTGTGGTGTTGGGGCTCTGATGCTAGAACCCCCCCATCCCACCATGCTGCCCCAATATCCTCCTCTGTGCCTGGGCTGAAAAAGTCCCACAAGATCTTTCAGCTGCCTGCAGTGAATTTTCTGTTATTTCCCTCCAGGCTGTCTTTTCCCTTATTGCTGAATTTCAGTCAGTGTAATGATTTCAAGGGCACCATTTTCAATTTCCTCTATGGAGCCAAAATTAATACTAAGTTTATGCCACTGTGTAGCAGAGCTTTACGCATCCACCAACAGTGTGCATATTTCACAATAATGTAATGGCTCCTAAACACAAATACTGCTGAAAACCAGCACTGTACTCTACCATAAATATTGGTGATGCCTGCCTGAACTGGGGCACCAGTAATGATGACTCCATTGGTACTATTTATGTGCCCATTAACATCTCACCACAGTCATGATTTTATTACCACCAGGATCATAACTGCATGCACATGCTGGGCCATGGTCTGATGCTGCTCTGGGGCAAAGAAAAGGTTCTGGTCCTGGCCAATGGGAGAGGAAGTGTCTGGTGGTACCACCATTGGTGATCTCCTCTGGAAGAAGGTGTGTAGCGGGTCTCTGGAAGTGTTGAAATTACAGTCCTGCTTATGAAAAGGATGTGGCCACAGCGTGCTTTATTGCAGAACGGAGATTGTGTTCTTTGGGATGCGGCACTACTTATTTTGGGTGCAGGTGGAGCAAACAGGTTGCTCTGCATCTGCCTTTAAGCATGGCATGGCTAGAAGCCAGAATGAAGCTGGAGATCTCTTGATACTGCTGGCCAAGATGATGGGCATGCTGTTAAGGCTGACTTTAATAGTTTGTGTACCAGGTCTGACCAGAACAACCCTTCCTCCTGGTCCCCATGGAAACCAGCCAGATCTTGCCCATTGAGAATAGGCTCAGTCTGCCTTGCCTGAGTAAAGCACTCCAGTGGGATGTTTTGGGAAGCCTTGTCTGAAGTGCAGCTTCTGTGTATCCTTTGGCAGAAACAGGGATGTGAATGGCCTGGCTCTGATGGGGCTGGAGTGGAGGGTGTTTGGGCATTGCTTCCTAGCCTGAACCCTTCTGTGATTGCACATTGAACTGTGGATCTGTTGGGGTTGGCAGGGAAACTCCCTGTGACTCCAAATGAGGCAGAGCTTTGACTTGAACATTCCAGAGGTCAAAGTTGGAGGAGAAGCTCTTTGCCCAACCTGTGGCAAGGGCTCTTTTCTCTGTGCCAGTCACTGGTGTGAAAGGGTTTCCACTTCTCCTCTCCACAGACTTTCCATCAGATCTCGCAGCAAAGAGCTTCTCCTGCCAGGAAAGACTCACATTCTGCATTTTTCTCTTTTCAGCCCTTCTTCTCTCACTTCCATCACTTCTCTGTTGTTATCGCTCTAGCTAAAGCTCAGGGCCAGGCAAGAAAATTTGGGTCTGCTTTCCTTGATCCCCCAGCTTTGTGGACAAATGATAGAGATGAAGGATTTTAGTTTAGTTACATCTTCGTTTTATACCCTTCTATTTATGCCTCAAACCTTACAAGGGAGATGGCCATGGGTTTTGTTAGGGTTTGGTTTTTTTTCTTTAAGAAATACATATAGGTGGGAGGAGCAGAGAAAGATAGTCAGAAAAGCAGGTTATAAGTGATTGCCAAGACTATGTATTTACTGAGCACATTTGCTGCCCTGGGCCGGTAATTTTGACTCTCTTTGGAAAGGAGCAGAGGGATTATAAAAACCCATGTGTGCAAAAGTACACAAGCCATTAATTACGGCGGCTGCTTTGTGATACTATCTAGCAGGAGCTAATGGAGCATGAGAAACCTGTGGAAAATGTTAGTGAGAGCTGTCAGGATGTTTGTCTTACAAGCTGCTCTGGATGATCTCATCTCTCCCAATGTTTCAGAGGGTGAGGGGTGTGCCGGGTCAGCTGGAGGCAGCAGGCAGATGTCCCAGCACTGGAAGGAGGGCAATGAGCTGGAGGCACAAGGTCTGCACAAGCAAAGGGAGCCCGCAGGGACCTGGGGTACTTGCTGTGCTTCGCTGCTGGAGATGAAAACTATGGGTGGAAAGGGTATATGACTTATGGGGCCTTGGAAAGTGTAAGATTGTGCCTTTTTTTTTTTTGCTCCTCTGAAACAGGCTAAAGAAAATGTCACTTGGTATTGCATGACCAGGCAAGTGTAGGGCCTGGGGAGCAGCCCAGGGGGACTGCACCAGAGCCCGGGGTGACAGGCCACAGCGAGCAGATGGTATGCAACCAGGCTGGGGAGTTGCTGCTCTAATGTGTGCAGGGCAAGAGTGATTTCTCAGGGGAATTCCTTCTGCCCCTACCCCTTCTCTGCACCATGGATCACAGAGACGATGCCCACAGGAGCAAGCAATGACAAACAGGCCACAAATGGTGGCTTGGCGATGTCAGAGCCAGAGGTCAGCTTGCTGTCCTGATTTATAAGAGATCTTGCTCACTATGTCCCAGGGCTGCCTTGGCTTTTCATTCATGCTGGCGATGACGGAGAGCCGTGCTTAAACAGCATTACTGTTCTGGCACGGGCTGCTTTTAGGAGCAGGAAACCACTCCCTTTATCCTCACTTGATCTTTCGGAGTGAAATATGTGCAGTGCCCTCGTCGGCAGTAAGAGCCTCCTAAGGAAAAAAAAAAAAGAAAGGTTAGCAAGCAGAAACAGATGTTTACCTTTAACTTCTCGCTTTGTGTGGACAAGGGAAACTGGAGGGGGGAGGCATTAGAGGAGGAAGGTCTGCAGTGCAGCAGAAAATGCTCCCTGAAAGCCTGAGAAAGTTGTGTTGGCTCAAATCTGCCTTTCCCTTGATTTTGCTGTGGCTTTTATTTGGTCTGGCATTTTTTCATCATCATTATTATTATTTAAATGCACCATTCTATTAAGAGAAAGATTAATTGCTTCTTCTTTCTTCTGCCTGAGCTTCTCAACACAATTAAGATACAGAAACCAAATGCCTGCATATAAGAATGATCTAATAGCACTGACCAGCCCAAGTTACTGTGGCCTAGTTTAAAAACATGGCACTTCTCCAGGATCTATTTGTTTCTCTTAATACAGTGATTTGTTTTTCTATATTGCTGTCTATATAATTATCATTGCACTGCATGCTCATTGGCTCTGGGTTCAGTGTAGTACAAATCTGGAATTAGTCTATTGAAGTCAATGTCAGATACGTTTGCTTTAACAACTAAACTAGATCTTAGTCTCATTTATCCTACTGTAGCTCCAAACTAACCCCGGCAAAGCAAATACAACTTTGCTCTCACCAGTGTTTTCCAAAAAGGCCTTGCCAGGGTCCTTGGCTACACCTTTCACCCTTGTGCTAAACCTCCCTCTTGTCCAAGGTAACTCTTGTGGCATCTTGCTATGCATTTAGACTGAACCTTGCTTTAAACCCTTGCTGAAAGCTATCTGTGTTTGACCTAGCTGGTGGAGAAAGGATGCCAGGGTCAGAGCCATTGCCTCCCTCTGTGCTGCTGGTGATGCGGGTTGGCATTCCTTTGCCGCTTTAGTTCAGCCTTCCTTCTAAATGCTGGGTAGACCTGGGCTCAGATTGCTCTTATATCGCATGCTTGAACATTTTATCTTGACTGCCAGGACCTGGAAACAGGTTTTACAAATCGTGAGATCCCCTGGGATTTTTTTTTTTTGTCTTCCCGCATAATGTGTGCACAGTTAGTGCTGAATTGGGATTTATCCTTATGGTCCAGTATTTATCCTTCCAAAGCTTGTTTTCAGTAGCTCAGGGGTGAAATGACCAGAGAAATAACTAAAGACAAAAAAGCAAGCCTGGTTTAAAAACAAGCCAAGCTCCAAACCGAAACCTCACCTATGTTAGAAGGGTTCACATCTGCTAGCCAGAGCTGTAGAGTTGGAAATTTCAATTCTAAATCCTTCTGTTTTGGAATTAAACATGGGGGGAGCGTAAGTGTTGATTCTTTCCACCATCAGGCTCAGTCCCAGCTGCCTCCTCTCCCAGTGAGCTGGCTGGTGTCTGGCAGGGCTGTTTTCGTCCTTGGACAAGAACTGAAGTGGTGCAGTACAGGTGACCCTCAGCAATGGTACTCAACTGGCTCTGCTGAGCTGACTGTATACTGCACTGGAACTAGACAGGGTCATTGCAGCTCTGGAAATTTTCCCCCAAATTCATTGCAAAACCAAGTTGAGGTTTATGTTCAGAGACTGTACTTCTTTATGGAAATATTACAGTACCACAGCATACATCTGCTGTGGATGGCAGCTCTCAAATGATGAGTGTGTCCCCTGCTTGAGCAGTCTGTGCTCTGCTGCCTGGCTGCCTGCAATGGGAGTGGGTTCCCTCTCCAGCTCAGGAAGGAGCATCCGAGGCATCCATAGCCAGTCCTTTTCGCCTGGCATGAGCTGCCTCAAGAGTGTGCTGGAGGTGCTACCAGTCCTCATAGGTGGTTGCATGAGTGCCCTCAGACCTGCCAGATAGAGGGGGTCCTGGTTCAGAAGGGGTGCTGCAGCCCCCACTGTGCACCACAGTCACCTAAGGTGGTCACCCTCCTGTCCCCTGGAGGAGACACGTTCCCCATGGGTTAGCTTGCTTTCTGGGTTTTTTTTTTAGCAGGTTTTGGTTGGAGATAGGCACAGTGATGAGGTGCAGCCATGAAAAGCACCAAAACACATGGGATGGGACATATCTCCAGCCACACAGACTGAAAAGCTGATGCCAAACACAGGGTAGTCATATACTTTCATATCTGAGCATATCTCTGCAGTCTCAGTCATTATCTAGTGATTGGGGTACAAAGTTTGGGGTACAAAGTTTGGGGTACAGTGCCAGCCTGGAAAGGGTCCTATAAGAACAGAGCTAAGTTTGGAAAAAGCCCTAGTAACTCTGGGAAAGTGCAAGAAGGAGAGTAAGAGGGCTGTGAATATTGAAGGCAATGCTGAAGGCCAGCAGCCAAGCTGGGGTTGAGAAAATCACTGCTGGCTGAACAAGGGCCATTGCAGCTGGAAACCATTACAGGCAAGGGCTCTGGGCAAGGAGAGCTGGGGTCAGACATGCATCATGGCTTACTTGTGTGTGCAAAGTCAGTGGTGTTGGATGGAAGCTTGGACTCTACTCAGATTTGCTCTGATGTGGATGTTCGTGTGGAAATTATCAGAGAAAACACTGCTGTGCTGCACTCAGTTGACACTTGGGTAGAGGGACCGCAGCCAGTCCCTGCTCTGCTGGAAATGGCCGAGTGCTCTTCTGTGGACTTTGTTAGGCATTTCCTTAAAATAATGAAAAAATACAACTCTTCCAGTTTTAGATTCTGATAATCTGGAGAGATTCTGATATATCTGAGGGATTTTTCTTTCTTTTTTCTTTTCCATTTCTCAGATGCAAGCTGCACACATTACTGGGTGCCTAAAATATGCCTTGTACTTCCAGTGCTTTCCCCAAATTTTTTCTTCAGTTGCTGCACAATAAGTACACTTCACAGCTCTGTGCTGCTACTTGATAAGACAGTTGGAGAGAAGCTATTTTCTGATTTCCAGATACCGTAGTTTTATCTCTAATTTTCACTGTGGCTAGTTTTCACTGGTGGTTCAAGAAGTTCTTAGAAAACTCTTCAACTTCTTCCTTAGTACTGAGATGGTGAGAGGCAGATAAAACTTATTGTTTACTAACAGCAAGCAAAAAAGCTTAGAGGTTTCATTAGACGTCAACTGGGGGGTTATTATTTGGTTTTTAGAGCTCACGTGGGGCTCACCCATACCCCAGGAATAAAAGGGAAATGGTCAGCAGTCCTTTCTACTGGACTTACGTAAAAATTACCCAGAGAATGTACAGTTGTTATTCAAAAGTTGAAACTTGAAGGTTTTGGGGCAAAACCTTTCAATTCAAAGCTTAGCATTCTGATTGGGAAATCTCCCCACGGGGAGTTTCTTGCTGGAGTGTTTTGTTGGCTGGGCTGTACATCCCGTGTCACCGCGTGATGCCCTTTCATATGGGAATTAAGACGTTCCTGTCATGGTGCCTCAGTGGGAATGAGGTGGGGCCTGGGAGCTCTCACCATGAGGGAAAAGGGAATATTTTTTTGGGGAAAAACCCCACACAAAACAACCAAAACTGTTTTCCACAGGACAGTGGGCCTGTCTCTATAGATTTCTACCAGTTTTCCACAATTTTTCTGGAAAACACTGTTTCTACTGACTACGTGCATCACGCCAGAGCAGAGAAATCTTCCAGTCCTTCCCTGAGCGTGTCCCAAAACAGCAATATCTTATCAGCTCCTGCTACCGTTAAAATTCAAAACACAGTCTTTCTTGCTGCTCCTTTTCTCAGATGACATTTAAACCTGTCAGTGGCTACAACTGATGTCATGTAATCTTTGGAACCAATGCAAAAATTGCACTCTTGCTTCACAATGGCTTCTACAAACAGAAAGGATGGCAAAGAATGGACATAAACACACCAAAAAGCCTGTGTGCTACTTTCCTTGCTGATGGTCTGATAGCATTTCCTCCCCTCAGAGAAAGCAAAATAAACCTGGGCAGTGGTGAGGTAACATGGAAGAAGCAGGGATGACAAATGCATTTATTAGCTGTCAAGCAACATGGATAAACTGTCACTCCCATCCCCATGCTGTGTTTGATGGCACCTAAGTGTCATTACGGATAAGGAGAGGATGCTGGGACATCTCTGCTGAGAAGCTAGAGTACACTGTTGCAGACCAGCTGAAAGGGGATCCCTAAAGGCATCCTCAAAGATACCCTAAAGGAATTCTTTCATCTATGGACTCTGATGTTTTGATGCTTGGCTGCTCACATCCCAGTGGGCTCAGTATGGGCACTCGGGCACCTGCTTGCACTCCCTGCCATGCAGTGTGCTCATCTGCCTCCCTGGAATGGTGAAAGCTGGATGTGTTCCAGGCCTGGCTGGACGGGGCTTTGAGCAACCTGGTTTATGGAAGGTATCCCTGCCTGTGGCAGTTTTGAGTTGGTCCCTTCCAACCCAACCCATTCTATGAATAGTCTAGGTATAGGGTACCTGGACATACTATAGACAACAACAGCTGTGGTGTCTGCACACAAAGCTGGTGCTGGTCAGTATACAGGTATGGGCTAATACTGCTTTGAGTTCTGAATATGCATGCAAACCATTTAAATTGCTTTCATCTGGCCCAGAATGTGGCCATTGGTAAACAGCAACCTATTATTGTTTATATAAAGTACAGGGGTTGCTAGACAATCCTATTGAGTTGTTTCCATTTCTCTCTGATTAATGTATTCAAGTCTATATTCACTTGTTTTTATAAATTTCACAAACAAAAACTTGATGTTTTGGTACCAAGCTCAAATATGGGAACAATTTCATTCTCAATGCCAGCATTTCTGATGCAAGAACTGAAAGGCATCCAGAAATGCTGTGCTGTCACTGAGTATTCTTCAGTCCCAAGATATAGCATTTTTAAAGCATTACAGAAGCAAAAACAATTTGAATGCCTTGAAAGCTTTTTACACTGACTCTGCTTCATGGAAATACTGACTCAGGGCCAAATGGCTGATTATACTGTATGATGTAAGAAGGAGTTAGAAAGCTTAGCAGGGAATTAGAATAATGCAGTTTGCGTGTGTCTCTGTGCAGTGAAGTGGGGGGGCCAGAGCATTTATTACAAAGCTTTAAATCGTTTGCAGCTATATGTTATTCACTTGCAAAACTGTAACAGACCCTGTTGAAAGCAATGGGGATTTGATGTGTGACAAGCTCTTAGCTGCTGAACTGAGCTCCTGGTGGAGATCTTTTCAGTTCATTTAAAGGCTGCAAAATCTTCCTTGCTGGGGTGTGGAGGAAACAAATGCCACTGTTGTGTAGCCAAAGAAGAAAAGACCTTTGCTGTGTCATACTTCTGGAAGGGGAATGAAGGAAGTAGCAGTGTTGGGGGAGCTAAACTGTGGCCTGGCCTCTGCTGTCAATCCAAACTAAAAGTGAAGACTTGGGGGTGGTGCAGGACTCCCTGGATGTGAATGCGGATAAAGGGAGAGGTGCGATACAAGAGAAGCCCCATCCCTGCTCCTTGCTGGTAGGAGCCATTTCATCAGGGAAGATTTTATGGTTTACTTTATCTTGTCCTGTCAGGGAGAAAAGCTATTCATTGCAAACATGAACTCTGAGATGAGTTAAAAACAGAGATGACCCAAGCGCCTGGAGGTATAAACTAACTACTGAATTGTTCAGCTAGTTTAATGAAATGGAGCAGCACAAAGACACAGTTCACTTACAGATTTATATATACAACAGCTCTGGCACTCAAACAATTTATGGAGCTCACTGCAAATTTTAAGATTGGAAAGCCTGGTTGTTAGCTCATTGAAGGAGATTTGGGATAGAAAGTCCTATCAGAAAACCTGCCCTTGCTGTAGTGCTGTGATGGCAGAAGAGGCTGGGACATGCCAACCCATAGCTGCTGTTGAAGACTGAGGGTAAGCTGCTGCTTAAACCTCAGGTCTGGCTACAGCAAAGTGCCACTTAACTGTCATCATTTTGTCCTTGAATTGTGACTCCCTATGGAGGTAATTCACTGTCCCTGCTATGCCTGCAGGACTGACAGAGCTATGAGGCAGATCTGCTGCAGTTTGCTCCTCTTTCTAAATACATGTTTTATCTACATGCATGCACACAGACATATGCCACAGCCAACCATGCCATCCCTTCCTTTGCAGGGGCTGCTGGTTCCTAGCAATGGCTGTAAGCAGCCCTGACCCTGCCTGCAGTGCAGCCCCTGCTGCCTCTCCTGCCTGCAAGACAGCTGTGCTCAGCCCCACAGTCTCATTTTATGCCAACCAATTACTGGTGTGGAGGGTGAATAAGACTGTCTCATCGTGACGCTTCCCACCTCGAGTGAGTCATCAGACGAGATGAAATGCAAGCCCTGAACTATATTCAATGCCTGTATCTAAAACACCGAGTTCGAATGATGGTGTAGGTCATTAGGTCCCTAATTTCCTCTTTAATGGATTTTCTAATGCATTTGATGAATAAATAGATGCTCAGTAGTAAATAGAAGCACCATTTGCAAACTTGGACTTGAAACAGGGCCATAATACTATCATTATTTATGTTTACAGAAGTCCTGTGGACCTCATGGGGGGTGGAATATGTGCAAATGCTGAAGTGATTTGGGCTGGAATCACACAGCAGAGTCAGCCCAGGCCACTGCCAAAGGAACAACTTGAGTGTGCATGCAGTTTTTGGAACATGAATGATCCCATTGACTCCCGATTGCCTGCGGGTGCAGCTTGGGTTGAATGGGTCTTATGTTTGCACAGAAGGATGGCCCAGAAGGAACTGAGAATATTTCCAAGCAGAAACCACTAAATGTCACTTTGTACGTGCAGAGCACACACCCCCAGCTGTGAGCTGGTATACCAGCGAGGGGTTCTGGGTGCCATCATGCAAGCCTGGGGCTGTGCTCGGGGAGGAGGAAGTGTGAGCAAGATCCTGCCTGTGACGTGACCCACTCTGTAGAATGGGCCGAACCCCTCTATGAGGATCATGCTCACTGTACACGTACTGCCGTCCCTTGGCAGCCTCCTACCTAGATGAGAGCTGTCTGCCCTGATGGGTGCAGCAATTTGAGCCTCTTGGTTTACAAGTACCATGTTGGTGCAGAGTAATGTTATTATGCATTCACATCAATTTGTGTAAAGCTGGCAGCATCCTTGGCAGATATTTTTGTACCTCCAGTTTCTAAATGGCATTGCTGTTAACACCAATGTATCATCATTACCAGCAAGGCTTATGAGGATGCACAAAGTGTGATTATTACTTAAACCTCTGCAAGTACTGTGTGATAATCAGGCACAGGTTGGTTATGTTTTCTCCTTTCTCAGTAGTGGAACAGGATTTTGGTTATAATCTTCTGATGAGCTGATTTCCCCCCAGGTCAGGACAGCTATCTCCTTGTATGTATACAAAAGCACCATGGACCACAGAAGCCTTGTGTGGATCTTTTTATTCCTGATAAAGCATCAGATAGTCCCAGGTCAGTGCCAGCAAAGAAGAACCAAGGGTCCCATCCAAGACCACACGCCCCCAGCCCTTGCTACCCCAGATGTCATTTGATTTTTCAGGTCTCATCCTACAGCTGCTTTGGCTACAGTGCTCCCTCCAGTCATGCCATTATGTATTAATAGGGGACAGAGCTGGCAATGGAAAAGGGTAGCAGAAGTACACATTTGTCTTGCTGTCCAGTAAGCCACAAAACAAATAGCAATGCCAAGTGTAATCCTGCTTCAGTTAAAACTGTTGCTTTAGTTTGTCATCATTCATTGTTCAGAGTACAGCTGCTTAATGACAGGATGTGGGAAATGAAAAGTTTTTTATGTCCTTGTAGACTTTTTAAAATAAAAATTCCTGAGCAGTGGAGGGGAGGAAGGCGCTTGCACAGAAATCCTGGGTTTGAATGCCAAGACACAGCCTGGCGGGAGTGAGCCTCTCTCAACGAGGCTCAGGAGATGGACGTTTTGCTCTTAGCTTTAAAAATAACCTGCTGTGTGAAGCCGGGCAGTATCCCCCGCCTTGGCTTTGTTTGCTTATGTTACACATCTGTGCAGCTGCCTCTGCCCAGCACCTTGCAAAATGGGACCTGCGTTTGGTAAGAAGAAATGAAAACTAAAAGACAAATGCCATGGGGCCACTTCTTTGCAAGATGCCCCAAGTCCAATTAAGTTGGCAAATGTTAGATTTTGAACCTAAATACAGGGCAGTGCAGGGACTGTGAGCAAGTGGATGAAATCTGAGGTGGACAGGGTATTTGCAGAGACTTCATTAAGCCAGTAATGAAAGAGACAGCCCCAGCTCTGCCAAAAGCTGTGGAGTGTGGGGTGCCTTTTTAATTTTTGGGTCCATTTTAATAATAATCTTCATTTTTATACAGGCCACTGTGGAGCTCCACCCCTTCTGCATGCCGACTGCTTCGAGCTGATGGTGCAGAATTACCAGTGGGTGCATGATCTTTGCTCTCAGTGGGAACTCCCCTACCTGTGTGTGCTGCACATCATGTAAGCAAATAGGGAAGCTGATGGCTTTGGTGGGAGACACATTTCATCCAGGCTTTAAACTTGTTTCTGGCAGGCACAGCCCTTGAAGAACCAAAGGCTGGGATGTGGCCAACAAGTCTGCATAATAGCTAGCCCCTCCCTGGCTTCACTCTGCCTCTAGAAACATTCTTCTTCCTTCTTTATCTATATGTATTAAAGCACTGTCCCAAACTATGTGAAATCAGTGTGGAATTTGCCTAAGTTTCCTCTGCCCGCTCAGGGCTTCTCAGCAGCGTAAGCAAAATTAAAGGAGATGGTGGGGTTGGGACGAAACCACTGTTTTATGATCTCAGATAAATGTCACGCATTTTAGCATTATTTGATATATTCTTACAGTAATCACTTCCCAGCAGATCACCAGCATGGCCATCACCACTCTCCCAGTTCAAAAGTTGGTCTCTTTTTTTTGTATCCCTCAAAAATTTCTGTTTCCTACAAGCCTACTGTTATCACACTTTTGCTATTTTAAGTTCCGTGGCACGAAAAGGCTGACTCACAGAAAGCCGTGTTGTAGGATATATTGGCTCAGCTGAGGAAATAATTCTCGATTCATTCTTCCACCAAGTGCTTTGAGGTTTTTTTTTCCTTTTCCTCTCTCTCTGTGTGTGTGTATGTGTTAGTCTTTTGGTCTCACATTATGGTACACATCTAGAACTGTGAAAGATTGAGAGCTATTTCTAATGCATTGGTCTGCCCAGTCAAATGTCTCTTTCTGTATATACCCTGAAGTGTTTTATGTGCCTGCTACAGATGTTACACAGGATACTCACACAGCTCATAAAATTTGGTTCTGTATTGGAAAATGTTTTGTGTAAATATGCTGCTTAGTCTACTGTAGTCATTCATAGTTAATGTTGTTGTGGTGGGCATCACAGCAGGTGAAGATTACAACCTGCTTAGGGAAGTTTGATACATTATCAGAAGTCCTCAAGAATAAAACTGAAAGAAACGGATGTTGAATGAAATGTAGATAATTGACTAAAAAAGGAAATATGGGAGGCCCCAGCAAAGTCATCCTCTGGCTAGACTTGTGCTGGAGTCAGCTTCTTCTGATTAGGCCCTACAATCACACTTTCACAGCTAAGGGATAGTATAAAATAAATCTGGGGTGTGCTTTAATTGAGTGTTAAGCACATCAGTGATGTGCAGTGAAAAACAAAGCTGGAGATCCAGGATGAAATCCTAGCCCAGCAGGGTGGGAGAAAAAACAAACCAAACAACTGCAAAAACTCTGCTGACTTTAAGGGATTTAATTACTGGAGTAAGTTGCCTAATACCATAGTGCAGGGTGTGCTTTGGCACTAGCGTGTACTTTGTTCCTTCTACATTTAATATGCCAGAAAACAATGCTTAACATCTTGTAGATGTAGATATAGCATATCTATCTACAGGAAAGCAGCTGATACTAACACTATAATAAGACTAAAACCCAGGGATGTACCTATTGATATTTTATTTTTTAAACCTTTTTGACACTCTTATTAGCAAAACCTAATTAGAAGGTGGTTTGCAAAAACTGCTGTCCTCAGGACATAAAGTATAGCCCTCATGTAACTAATATTACAATCTTTAAGATACTTTATAAACACTAATGCAGCCTCCCAGTTTTCTTGTGAGATAGATAATTATGTGTTAACAATATCATCATCATCATTAGTAGCTGCATCAGTCCTCTTTTTTTGCAGGAAGAAGCTCATGCCCTGATAATAAACAGCTTGCTGAAGGCCACATAAGGAGTCTTTCAGGACTCTGATGAGGGAGCAAACAGTCCTGGCTACATTCTCCACTCACATGAAAATCCAGAACAATGTAGGTACAATGAAAGAAAATCAGGACTTTAAGTATGGGCAAGAAAAAGGAATACTCTTCAAGCTGGCTGGATTCCTGGGCTGCCAGGAAGTATTAAAATAGTATGTGACAGAGATTAAGGTAAATATCTAACAAATATTATACTTACTTGTGCCTTTATTTACTTAATTATACCAAGTAAAGTAGATTGTATTATGAATCATGATGACGCTTACAATACTGAATTTCTGCAACCACATCCTAGCAGTGTGAGATAATCCGGTTTGATCTCATACAAGAGCCAGATATGTCTTGCTTGAAATTTCAGAAGTGTGCGACAGCAGCTGGTACACACCCTTTTTCATAACCTTGTTAAAATAAAACACGTTTGGATTTGCTTAGCCATTGTAGGATGTAACATCTGAATTACAGCCCTGCTGTGAAGGAAGCTTTGCCATAATCATGGAGTTAACAAGGCCCTCCTTGGTATTTCTGTTTGAGAAGTACCTTTTTTCAGCCCCTTATTTCAAGAAATATGGATATTTACATATCCAACTAGCAACAACAACAGCAACAAATAAAACACTCTTTAGAGAAAGATTAAAGGCAAAGAATGAATTTGTTCCTGCATCTCTAAACTAATGACTAGAGGAACTCTGAAGCAGTCTGGTCTTGCATTGCTGGGTGTGCTCGCAGAGATGTTGTTTAACAACAGCCTCCCTGCTGTCATGGTATCCATGGTCAGAACATTGCTTCTCAAGGAAACCACCCCAGTTCACACTGAAACTGCAGCTCCACACCTGCAATAACTAAACCCACTGGGGTAGTCCCTGTTGCTTTAAGGAGTCAGATCTGTATCAGCATCTTTCTGTGTTGTTTGCTCTTTTTTACTCTCTTCTCCGCAATTGTAAGAAAAATCCGCACATCCTCCTGGGGCCAGATTCTGAGTAGCAAGGGACGGTATTCAGGGCTTTTAACAAGATACTCGTGGTGCCAGCTGGGACAACTTTCACTTTGTCCTCCCTCCCTCTTGTGCCAGAACTGCTTTTGGAGCCCAGGGGGATGGTGGCACCCTCTGCCTGCTGCGGGCCGGGAGGTCCTGGGACTGATGCAACAAACCCATTGTTTTTTCCTGTCCAAATAAAAGAAAGGGGAAAAATATGCCCCAGTGGGAGTGGCCCTTCCCCTGCAGGAAGACAAGGTGCAGGAGCCCCTGCTTGAAGGGAGCTGAAGCAGCTGGCATCTCTTCTCTTGTTTCTTTTGCTTTTCCTTTAAAATGCGTTCCTCTGGTAGTGATCTGAAAGCTTGCCTTGGTATGATACATTCGCACACACATTTGTGTCCCTCTTAAAGCCCTTAGGGTACACTGGGGCTCTGGGCAGGAGGTCGGCAGCAATAAAACAATAAGGCCAATTGCTTTGTTTGGTTAATATCCCAGTCCCAAAGCAGCAGTTTTTAACTGTCATCTGCAGGCTCTGCTATTTTTGTGAGGCTTGCTGGTACCTTTTAAAAACTAGAAACATGAAATTGCCCCTATGCAGAACAGCCAGGACCAGGAGTCTGTGCCCTGCTGAAGCTCTGTTTATCAGGGAGATGCTAACTGGTTCACATGTCTTAGCACCACTGATTTACAGCTGTACTAAATGTGCTTTAAGTGGCATAACTCGTGTCTTGAAATTTCTAAAAGCTGCTTCATGGCTTTGCATCACACTGTTTATCAACAGTCTACGAATGAGGGACTAGTCACCTGGTCGTGCTGTTCTTCCACTTTTGCTGTTTATTCTGGGAGCAGAAACTTCCAAGATGGATCTGGGTAAGTGCATCAATGAAATGATTGTCTTGGGATTGAATCCTCTCTGCCTTACGGAAATCAACAATGCAACTCTGTGTGTATAAAGCAGTGGATAAAAAGTAGTGCTATAGGCATGTTAATCACCAATGTTAGCCATTTCTTAGCACATATCCATTGATCAATTATTGATGAATCTGTATGCCAAGGTAGTGGCAGAAGGTGCTCCCTACTCAGAAAACAGTCCCTTTCCCAGCATGTTCTCTCCTGCAGCCATTGTCAGCAGCTGCAAAAAAAATAAAGCCAGTCCCTTCAGGGTGGTGAATTTCCATTTCTTTTCTTGGTATACTCTACACAAGGTCAAATAATTTAGTTGTTTTGTTTAATTAGATATCTTCCTCATAGTAAGGGAAAAAATAAGGCTTAGAGTACAAAGGCCACTGGCCCTAACTGTTCAGTGCTCCAAATTCATCGCTTGTAGACACAGGGAAGTCATGGGGAAATTGCTAGGGTGCACATGAATCTCTACTCCTTCTCACTGTCTTCTGGCATGGCAGCATTATGTCTAAAGGTGCCTTTGTGGCTTACATGAATCCACTTTGGGATGCAAACTGAAAACAGCATCTTTGCAGGGAATGGGAACGTCCATGCAGGGACCTGACTCCAGCACCCTGATCCCTCCTCTGCTCCGTGCAAGGGTGCTCCGCAATGGGAGCCTGCCAGTTCTCTTTAGGTCAACCGAGTGTTAAGTCCCACTTGTTTAAAATCAGGTTTAGCTGGGGCTCGCCTGCATATCAAAGGCAGCATGGTAATTTTTACAAGGAAAAGGCTTTGCCCTAGGGTTGGCCAGACTTGTCCCTGCTCTCCCTGTTTCACAACGTGGTGCTGAGTCACTGCCATTTCTCACCCAGCAAGCACTCTTTTTCTCTTGGTGCTGTGTTTGTATAGGATGGGGTCTTGTAATACAGGCAGTAACTGGGGAGTCTTTGAACACACAAGAGCTAAAATGAACACAGAGCCTTCCTGGTTCACTCATATTTATTCATGCACTGCCATGTGTGGGCCAGATTCATTCTTGCACCTAGATTGTGTGGTGGACCAGGCTTGAACTGGCTTTTATAGTCAGTCATTCAGTTCCTGCTCATGTACTGGTACCTCTCACTGGGCCTTTAGTCTCACCCTGGTCTGCAAAAGATTTATGGGTATATATTATATAGATTTAACACAATAGCATGGCTTTTATTATTTGCTGGAAAATGTTAATAAAAAACAAGCATTACTGAAGCATTTTAATCCCTGAAGTAATTTTTGAGTAGAAGGCATGAATTATTAATTGTTATTACTGCAGTGCATACCTATCTCACAGGACATTGTGAGGATTAATTAATTCTTGTAAAGATGTAAAAGGCCATATAGGTGTCAAGGGTTATGACTAAAGTGCTTTGAAAATGGAAACCACCTCATGAGTGCCAAGTATTATTATTTATGGAGTCCAGGCAATGTGTTTGATGCTGTACAAACATTGGTCCAGTTATTGCAAATATTTGCTTATATGTGCTTTGTAGGCTGAGCACTCACTGCTACAATTTCAACTATTTTAAGGATGTGTCTTACAAATATGGCCGTGAGTAGTTGTGATGACAGAGCCATGGGACATGAGCAGCTGGGCTGGTAAAGCACTCTGAAAGCACACCTTTATGCAAATGCACAGATGAACCAAGACCTCAGATCTGCTCCAGTTCTACATCCAGAAGTTAGGGATTGGTCTCATCTTTCTCGCTACTAGGAGACATTGTGAAAGGAGTAACAACAGTTATTGTTTAAAAGTGCTTCTCCCAGATCAAGGCAAAGCCAAGTCCCTAAGCTCAGCTCACTCACTGAACCACCTGCCATAAACCATAACCTGTTCAACTGTCCTGTGTCGTGTTACCCAACGTTTGTTCCTGGAAACCTATGAAAGTGGGAACCTCCATTCTGAATGCTTGGGATGTGGCCCCTGGTAACTTTGAGCCCAGCTGCCCTTTTGGGCAACAGAACTACAAAGCCTAAAGCTCATTGCAGAAAGTGAGGCCTTTCTGCAGTCCTGTGGGTGTCCTTCTTCATAAAGAAAGGGAAACCAGAAAAAAATGGATGGCGTCAAACTATTAAAGCAGAAATCTGCCAGAATGCACTTTGTGGATTCAACAGAGCAGAAGGTATACTGTGGTACTCACCCAGCTGAGTACATCATCACATTAGAAACAAGAGCCTGGCACCCCAGAGTCATGACTGAACATTTGGAGAACACTAGACCATGGAAGCCTTCAGCCACGTGACTTCAGTTCTGCACACTGTTGCTGCTCAGCAGGTGGATGGGAAGACAGTGTTTGTAGTTCCTGTGGGCCAAACAGCACACACGTGAAGGGTTTTCCCTCCTCCCTCTCTCACACAAGCTTTCTGAATGTTACACCTCCCATTCCTATTTCCTGGGCTTCTCACAGCTCTTTCCATACTCTTCCTCAGGCCCCCAGTCTCATGCAAGAGGTCCCTTATTTTCTTTCCTCCTGCCTTAGCCTATGCTCATCCCCCTTTCCCTCATTCACTGTTACTGCTTGTTTTCTTTTACCTGGGAAGAGAAATCCATCAGAGTATCAAGAGGTTAAATTCCTTCAGAAGCAGGGACAGATCTGAGATTATAATGCAGGAAGGGTTAATGAGTCCCTTGCCACTATTTTTGCCCCTCTTATATTTCCCAATATACAGCAAAGTGTTCAAATTTTGGAATTGGACAGGTCTTCAAAAATCATCACCTCTTTACCTACATAAGGCAGACAATCTACTATTGGGAAGAGAAAGTGGCCAATTTGGGCCATCACAGTCATTACAGAAATAAATGCTGAGTATCAACTGGTTAGCAATTAAGAACATAGTCCCCCGCCTTCTGGAGACACTTTGGTTTCCTCATACAACTCCAGCCTCTCCAAGGAAGGTAGCCCAAGGCTTTCTCATAATTTAATGATTCTGCAGTGGAAAAAAAAATCTGTTTTCTCCAAGTATTTACATATTCTTCTTTATAGAATAAAGAGAAAAATGCCTGACCCTGAACAACATGAGCACTGTGAGATGATCCTACACCCAGAGACCCACTCATCTGTTTTCATCCAGGCTTTGTAGAGTCAAGGGGTCTTATCTATTGTGAGATAAGGCTCATGTACATGAAATCTGCCTATGGTATGTCCCAGTCCTTAAGCTGAAAGTAAAATCCACCCTTAACTCCAGAACTGCCACCTGATGAGTAGCATAACTCTTCAGCAATGCTGAGCTCTGTTCACATGGCCCATCTATTTTCCAGTTTTGCCAGCTGCAGTAAAAGCAAGTCCTCCAGAAACAACGATATGGGAACCCCATTTAGGCAGCACCAGACCTGGGCTTATGCATGTGGGGAGCCTTTGGCACAAGCAGGAATGACATCTGATGTTGATGTCAGATGCGTGCAGGGTTTGGTGCCACTGGAACTCTGCATGGGTGCCAGTGTCCAGACATGAGAGCACTGGACCAACACCCAAGAGCGTGAAATGTTATGTCAAAAACATTTTAAGAGAGAAAGCATTGCCTAGTGATGAATATGGTTTTGATTAACAAAGCCTGCTTTAAAAAATAAACAAGTGATGTAAACGATAAATAGCATTCCAGTTCTAAAACTGAACAGCACCCAGGTAGGATACAGCATTATTACTGTACAGGATTATTTTCTATTACATAAAATTACAGGGTAGACGCGATAACGGGCCCAGGCACAAGCTTCGCGCCGCACCCTGAGCAGGGCTGGATCCTCAGTGCCGGCTGCCATTGCCAACCGCAGCGCGCTACAAAGAAAGAAATAAACCACCATGTTAAATCCTGCATTTACACAAGCGCCTTTGGCAGCGGAGCCAAATTACTGGCTTTCCTCGAAAACCCCCCAGGGCTACGCCACGCCGCCTGGTGCAAGGGCCCGCCGGCTCTGCCTCGCTCCCTCAGGGTCCCTCGAACAGCGGGCGCCGGGCCCTGCACCACCGGCAGGCCCGGGCGGCCTCCCCTTCCTGCCGCGGCCCGGGCGGGCTCCCCGCTGCCCGGCTCTCCTCACGCACGCCGGGCCGCCGCTGACGCCTGCCCGCAGAGCGGGGAGGTAGAGGGTACCCCACCCCAGCCGCAGACCCCCGCGTTGCCAGGTCGGCGGGTCTCTTTTAGCCGGGCAGCCGTAACAGGCCGGCCCCACTCCTCCTCGCTTGGCCTCGCCTCCAGGCTCCTTCCCTTCCCTCCCTTCTCTCAGCGGCGGCGCTGTCTCTGGCGCCCATTTCCGTGCGGCTGGCCACCTTCTCCCCGCGCGGAGTGTCTGAGGGCCGCTGGCTGCTCCGAGCCGCTTGGCTCCTTCCCTTAGTAACAGCTTTTACATTCTGCCTCAATTCCTCCTCAATCTAAATCACACACACATACACAGATATTACTTTTTTTTTTTATCCCCTCCCTCCTTCCTCGGGACTTAATCTCTAACCCCCCTCTCCCCACCCTCCCCCTCCCCCCGGCCCCTGGCTCGGGTATAATTGAATATCACAGCACTACGCGCTGCTTATTTTTTTTTTCCTTCCTCCTGTGTGTGTGGTGGTGGTTTTGGGTTGTGTTTTTTTTTTTTTTTCTCCCCCCCCTCTTTTTTTTTTTTTTTCCCTCCCCTTCCTCTGT
>NDXB01013942.1:51487-63770 GCA_002631895.1 Agapornis roseicollis
TTTTTTTTTTTTTTTTTTTAAATTCACCCCTTCCAGTGGTCAGTATGGTTGTGCCCTCTCCTCTGCTTGGCTCTGCTCCCTTCTCCATGCTGTAGCACAAATATGACAAATTAATGTACTATACAGGGGTGTTCTGTCTCAGGCCTGACTGTTTGCATCATTTTATTTTTATCCCTTCCTAAGGATTTATTTGATTTTTCTGATATTCCCCACTTTTTTTTTTTTTTCCCCTGGGGTTTATCTCTTCTCACTGTCATTTTGAACTTGCCCTATCTGTTCTTTCACAAGTTCTTTAAACCAAATTGGTGCCTTTTTGCTTCTTTTCCCTGGGTTGTCTCTGCTTTCTTCCCATTTCTTCTAACTTTAGTTAAGTTTACACACACAACTTGATCCTATGTAGCTCTCTTGAACCAGAGAGGTTAGGTGGGTTTGGATGGTGCAGCCCTGGTCTGTGGTGAAACAAAACCTGCCGGACTGCTAAGGAAGTCTCATTTTGCAGACTGTGCTGCTGGCAGTGACTGGGGCACCAGAGGTGAGCAAGTGGCCTGCCTGCAGGCAGAGGGGTAGCTGGGACAGATATGCAGGGCAGGAAACAGAGAGGACAAGTTTTGGCAGTGCCTGTATTTGATAAAAATAGTCTTGGCTTTAGGCGTGAAACATTGATCCATCCAACTGATGAAATCAGAGGGAGGCTCTGGGGGGGAGCTGGTGTGTTTGGTACAAATGCAAACAGCTGAGGAAGTCTGAGTGAAAACAGCGCAGTGTGAAGTTAGCTTTGAGCCTTTTAAAAGAAGGGATTTTAATGAAATATGTTTTATTGACATTGTGACTTAAAATTAGCAAAACCAAAGTCAGTCATCATGAAATCAGTGGCAGCCTTATCTTACTCTTTTTATTGTGGGTAGTGTTGACAAGTCACATGCCCCATTGTTCTGGGTGAACAAACACTGCTTTGAGACTACGAGCTGGTACGTGCGCACAGATGCCTTGTCCTGCTCTGCACAGATGAGTGTGTGGAATTATGACTTCAGGATTGAAAGATTGTCTTTAACGAGTTTGTATCTAGAAACTGCATAATAAGTGAACTACTCTGTTGCTTGAGCAATGTTTAAGCACCATTTTTATTTCGTGTTTTGTTGTCCAGAACCTAAGAAAATAAGTGGAAGAGGTTAATGCGTCATAAACTGTCTCCTACCTTGTTGCCCAGAGAAACCTAAGGGTAGCAGGCAAGTATTCTGGCTTTGAAATAGATATGCTTGGCATGAAGAGAAGGCAAGATGTGCTTTTGAGAAAGTCAGTAAAATATTTTTACTTGAAAGTCTTTTAAATGTAAGTCCTTCACTGCAAAACTGTTGACACTGGAGACGATAATAGTAAACCTTATCTCAACTGAAGTCATGGTTTTGTGAATCACCTCTAGATTACTCTTGCTCTCTATAAGTCCTTGTAATCAGGATATGTGTGGTGTAACTAAGATGGATGCAATGGAGACTGACTGCAGGAGCAAACTTGGCACGTGGAGTCTATGGATGTAGTCATCCAGCTGTGTCTTGTGGAGAATTGCATTCAAATTGCTGAGTTTTACCTAGGGAAGAACAGAAAGATTAATATTCCTGGCCTACAGTGATTTTATTATGCTGCTGGTTTTAGCACATCTTAATAATGCTAATACAGCTTATTGTCTGGTTCAGTATTTTAATTCTTAGAATAAGTTTTTCTCTTTTGTCAACTCATGGTCTTGCTTCTTCCTCTTCGGAAACTGGTGCTTGCAGTGTATTTTGTACCAATACAAGAGAATTCACCAGAACAGTCTTGCATTTTCAAAGCTTCATAGCAGGTATTACCAGGATGCTTTCATATATAGTTGTGCTAAAGCTGGTAGAAATTTTCAAGCTTGTAGCAATTGTCGTAGTATTCTTGACTGCATGCTGATAATGTCAGCTGTGTGTCTGTCTGCCCTCTGGTATTAGAAGACTTCCCCAGGTTTGGTGGCTTAGAGGCAGTCTAAGTCTAAAATACTGTTTTAGTTCCAATACAGAATGAATGACAAGCTTTTGGCGTACTGTTGTGGGTACTATGCAGTAACAGAATATATCCTGTGGGTTACTGTTCGAGATTTTCAGACTTCTTTTTTGAACATGGTTGCAGTTTGCCTACACAGTCCCTTCACGGGGACTGCTTGAGTAGAGGGAATTATGGAATTACTTTTTGGTTATAAGTTCTCATTCTAAATTTTCAGATGTTTGTCTAGATCTGTAGTGGATTCCCAGAGATACACCTCTGCTCCCCACACCCACAGTTTTGCTTTTCTGGGTTTGCCTAATGTACCTTTATGTGTCAGATAACTGTATTTACTTCATTTTTAGTTTACATCACTGAAGATCTTCTGTCCACATAATGATTAGGACAGAAAGCTGGTGTCAGGATTATCTGCTAGTTCTGCCGCTGTGTGACCTTAGCAAATGGATTAACAAATTTACCCATGCACCAGTAATTTAATACTTAGCAGGAGTTTTTTCAGACCACTTCATTGCTCTGAGATATTCTGGTGAAAGGCTGCGTAGCAGTGTGAAGTGGCTTTTGTTTTAGTTCTCAGTGTCTGCTTGCTTAAAGGGTTTAGACAAGTGCTCATTCTATTTTCATAGGTTTGTGCTTCTCTTCTAGCTTTATTTCAGACAAAACATGGTCCTTTACTTTGGAAATATTTTCTGATAGCGCCTGCACATAATTGAGAATGATGTTGAAATTGAGCTACTTTGTTCATAAAGTTAGGCATGTTTGTTTCCTTAGTGATGTGGAAATGCAACCTTACATGAAATTTTAAGATGCCTGCACTTTCTCTAGTCCCTGGCAGCTCTCTGGGTCAGGGAATGGGTGAACTTCTTTGGTGGAGCCGCTTTAGGGATGGGTTTCTGCAGCTTTGCAGGCATCTGCTTGTCCCAGTGGTGGAGGTGGGAGTTGTTGCGGTGGGACCCCTGAGTTGATTCTGCTCTCTGTGGAGTAGAGACACAGCAAAAGCTACAGGTGGAACTCCGTGAACCACTGTGTCTGGAAATAAAGTTTCTGTCATCTGCCATTGTTTAATGACTCCTCTGCCATGCTGATACAGTGGTTTATTGTTCCTACAGTCATCATCTCTGTGAGGATTGTGTTAAAACCCACTGCTGTTTTGTGGGGGGTATTAATATCTATTGGTTTTACTGAACTAGCTTACACCATGACTTCGCAAATGCTTGCATTGTTACCACAAAGGTGGTGGTAAACTGTAGGTAATCCATAGGAATGAACCTACCTGCAGTAGGTAAGGGTGGGACATGAAATTCTTAATGTCACTTTTGCTATCAGGCAAAATCTTTGCAGACCGCAGTGGGCCAGCTAATACTTAAGCCAGCCTGTTGTGAGCCTTTCTGTATGTAGTGACCATTACTGATACTGTCTTGACTGCTTGGGTTTGTCTATGTGTAAAGTAGACATAAGTGATGAAGTGGTCTTTGTTATGTGCTTACAATATCATTTGGGCAAGTCTTCCGTAATAACTTCCTAGATGATTCTTGTTTATATATACATAGTTAAGGAAAGTTACAAGCTTGCATAAAAATGTTGTTTTGTTTTGTGGGTTGTTGTTTTTTTTTTTTTAATGTCCTTTCTAGGAACCAGTGATATTTTTTTTGTCATAGCTGTGTGCCTCAGGCAGATAGAGCATTGCAGGTGTTGTCAAGAGAAATGCAAGATGCACAGTACTAACTTAGGTTGTGTCTTTCTGGTGAGAGTTTTTCCTGGCAGGGTAGGTGCCTCCTAAAGCACATTGCAGTCCTGACAAACACAGTTATGCTTGTGTTCCTGATGAGCACATGCTTCTTGTTATACTGTCTTGTTTTCATATGTTGCTTGGATGTTTTTCATCTGCTGGAAAATGAAATTTTAGGGAGTATTTTAACTTTGGGAGATCTCTTCAGTTTGGGGATAGTACTTAAAGTTGTGTACACTTGGGGTTTGCTATTGTAAGTCATGCTTTTATATCGTGACTAGTTATTTTTACTGCACACTGAGAAGTATCCTCTGGTTAATTTAATAAGAAATCTTACTAACACTTTAATAAATCCCTTAAACTTTACAAGAATGTATTTACACTCTCTAGGCAGCGTGGCTGGAAGTTAAAAGTGTGAATTTACAGTGCATTTGCAGTTTTTTGGAATGACTCCAGAAAGTGTCTAATTCCTGTTTAGTGTAATACGTATCTATAGATACATACATAGCAGCAGATATAGCTGTTGATGTAGGCAAACCCTAATTGTTAAAAAAAAAAAAATCACTTTTAAGTGTGATCCTTGGGTATTTTTAGAAGAGCTGAGAGAAGCTCTTTCTTAGTTGAACCATTTTCTTGTATTCTGAGGCAGTCTGTATGTTCTTTGTAAGAAATACATCATCACTCCATTGAAGTCAATTCAGGTTTTCTGGAAATGATCCAGCCTTCAGGAAAGAAGAATATTAGCGTGTGTTATGAGGGAAAGGGTTTCCCTTTATTTTGGAGTTTGCTTGTTATGTTAGCAAGTAAGCCATTTTCAGATGCATTAAGGCTCTGCAAAGCTAATTTTTGGGGCTGATGGTTTTCTAGTCTTGGGCTAAGCAGATTTTTTTGTTTTAAACAGCTAGGATATGTATATTTGTTCAGTTACGGTTTGAGTGAATGCTTCAGGAGAACAGAAAAATGAACCGTTTAAAATGATGATGATGGGGTAACGTTTTTTTAGCCAGTCATTTGTTTCAGTGTGTGAAATGCTTTGTTGCCAGTTTAAATGTTGAAATTTACAGAAATAGCCTTTGCTTGGAAGTCTTAAATATTTGCAATGTGTTGTTTATTTGGTTCATGAAGTTTTGTGCTGTTTGAATGCTGGTTTTATTTCAGCTATGAGTTTTGGCAAAACACGGTCTAGCATATGTAGTCAGTCATAAACAAGCTGGAGACCACTAATGTTTTAGTCCTGCGGCTGTATCAAAGCATATAAGGTTAAAATTAAAACTGTCTGAATGTCTGTCTGTGCACATGCATCTTGGACCTGTGCTCCACCGAGACCTTCAAGACATAAAATTTCTGTGCCTTCTATCATTAGTGACTATCTAGAGTTATTGTGACTTCAAGCAGATTTGCAAGTTTCTAGGCTTGGTTTATGGCTGAAGGTGAGCACTACACAGACACACCTGGCTGAGTGGGCTGCCTGTTCTCCAAAGCAAGTGGAGCTTCAGTGATTTTTGCACTGCCTAATCCGTTTCACTCGGGAGGGCTGGGATCTGTCAGAAGGTTGCCCTTTTGTAGTTGAAAGCTTTTTAAAGTTATGCAAGCTGTTTTCTGAAGCCTGCAGACAAGCTGTGGAAGGGTAGAGGCAAGGTGCAATGAAGAAGAGCTCCAAGATCAAGGACTCTTCTTTCAAGGCTATGGAAAGACATGTGCCAAGACCCCCAGGGAAGCAGGTGCTGGGTCAGGTTGTTGCTGTGCAAGCTGCCCCAAAGGAAGTGTCACAGGGATGGGTGTGTGGTCAGTCTGGATGGTCTCCGGCCCTGGTCAGCAGAAGAGGCTGGAGTCTACCCCAAATAGAGGTGCTAACCAGACTGTACTTGAGCACAGTGCTTCTCCTGGAAATGGCCTTGTTCCTGCCTCTAGTGGAGACCTGCCATTCATTTTCTCTTCTCCTCTGATTAAGCTACCAAACCAATGGTATTTTTCTAGTACCTGTCCATAGTGCTTCTTGTAGTGTTGGTTCTGAGCCAGATTGCCATCTTTGCTTCCCGTCATTGCATTCAAATACCAGCGGTTTAGAAACCACTTTTTTTTTTTTTTTTTTTTTTTTTTTTTTTTTTTTTTTTTTTTTTTTTTTTTTTTTTTTTTTTCTTTTTTTTTTTTTTTTTTTTTTTTTCTTTTTTGTTTTTTTAAATTAAATTGGAAACCTTGGAAAGTAAATGAACTTTCATGCTAGATATGCTGCTACAGTGGTGCTTAGGAGTGCTGTTACAGAACATGTAGACAAACTGCCTTTTTAGTGATACTCCAGTATACCCTTCTCACTCATCAAAACAATCTCTTTTTTACCAAATACTATCACCTGGACTATGTGGGGTTGACAAGATCTTGCATACTGGTTTTCAAACGGCTNTTTTAGTATTGGCATTTTTTGGATTATTTTCCTAAATACTTTCCTGAATGGCTGAACACCTCAGCTGGTTTTGTTCGTAAGTAATTCTTCCTGAGGCAGAAATCAGACCTGAAATATATTCCTCTAGAATTTGTGAAGGAAAAGCTCTTTGGTAGCGTTTCTGAATTGTTGAGATTAGGTCTGAATTGCCAGATAATGTAATTTTCTTTCCTAAAAGAGCTCCCTTCCCCCCTCCCCGGCAAGCCCTAAAGTATTCTTTGTGTGAATGTACTATATGATCTCTAATTATATGATCACATACCGTTCCACAAATAGTGCAATACAATAGCATAGAATTATTTCCAGTATCTTGTAGAGGTCTATTCAGTAGACTACCTTAAACCCTGATCTTGCAAGTTGTTTTGTGTAAATTGACTCCTTTGCCTCCCAGAAGCAGTGTTTACTGTAGCTGTACCTTAAAGCCCAGGTTCAAAGCTTGTTAGAGAATCAGGGCTTGGGATGTCAGTTTTGAAAGTTGCCATTTAGCTGCTCTTATACAACATATGCATATTAACTAGGGTAGCAGAATAACAGTGAAATTGCTCACCTATATCTGCAGATGCATTACCATAATTAACTGCTTCTTCCCATGAATTGCACCTAACGAGGCCTGTGCTGTTGACTGAAAATAAATTGCATAATGCATTACTGTTGACTAAATTATTTACATACCTTAGAGAGGAGGTGGTATAAAAAGTCTGCAAAATAAGTGCTGGACCAGTATGAAAATGGAATGGTGTGGTGTGTGGAAATCACAGATAGAACATGGTGTAGCCTGCCTTCTCTTGGGTCACTGAAGAGTACTGTGTCCTGTTTGTGATATAGTGTGTGACTGCATGGTTACATATTTATCACATTGCATTGCATAATGAGTATGCAGAGAAAGCAGAGTTAGATCTGTGCATACAGCCTTGGGCCTGCTTTTAAGAGGAGTGTATCTGTGTGGTTATAAATTGCTAATTTTTTTTTCCCACTGCATAATACTCTTTTTCTTTCCCTAAATATACTAAGTCAAAAGCAAAATGTGGGTTAATAAAATCAATTAGAAACCAAACTAGACAATTTTTGAAATGCTTGTTGTTCTGTGTTTATATGTGAAGCATCCTTTGTGTGACTATTGCACTGAGATGGTTCAGGATTTCTAGGTTATATTTGTGGCCTATTTTTTCTTAACATTTTATTTAGCCAAGAAGTATTTTAAAAAGTGCATGATTTTGACCTGGTATCTTATTTCCATCATGTGGAATCCTGTAAGGCCCTATTTATTCCTACGTATTATAAAGGGTGGTTCCACTGTATAGAAATCACTGATAATAATTTACCAGAAGAATCACACAATAAATACATGCGTAGGCCACTCCATGCATGAGTATTGACAGCACCGAAATAGCTGCAGGTGACTTGAGGTGGGCTCAGCTAGAGGTGGTGGTTTGTGTTAGAATATGCCAAAATAAGACTTGTCACAGCTTGTATTTTCCACAGGTGAAAAAGCCAGTCTGGAATTGCAGATCTGGATTCCTACTCTTTTGGGTTTCTTTGGTTTGGTCTGCTTTTCTCTGGGATTTTGGGTCTAATCTCAGCAATCATTGACAAGACTGAAAAATACTTTCTGTTCCTTGGTTTGTTGAAAGGAGAATGTTGGGCATTCTCTGAGCATAGGGTTGGGACAACCCCTGAGCATAGGGTTGGGACAACCCCTGAGCATAGGGTTGGGACAACCCCTGAGCATAGGGTTGTCCCTCCCTCTGCCTCTGTCTCAGGGCTTTTCTAGTGAGAGATGGTGATGGAGGATGGGCAGAGGAAATTGCAAGGGGTCATGGCCCTCACAGAAATGCTGTTGTTTATTTGATTGCTTAGGGTTATGATCCCAATGGAAATGTGGTTGCAGTGGGGAAAACTTGGGAAATTGGATCACTACTTTTTTGTAAGTAGGCTGAAATGTTTGATGATAATGCTTGTATTGAGTAGACTCCCTTTTCTTGCCAAATTAGCTAGGATAGTTTTCCTGAAAAACTTTGTTTCCTGTTTGAGAACATGTGCTTAAAGTTTGGCAGAAATGTGACCTTTGTGTCAGGCGTGGAGATATTTTTGTTTTTCTTTTGTTTTGGTTTGGGCTTTTTTTGTTCTTTGTGTTAGGTGAAGTTATTCTGTAAGACACAAGTCTGACAAAGGCAACCTTGCTTGTTGCGTTTCTAATACAGCAGACTGTTTAAGCCAGTGAATCACTGTAGAGAGGTGGTATGTAATACTAAAAAGCATAAATGACATAATAACACTGGTACACAAATAAAAATGTAGAAAGAGCAGAACAAGCACTGAACATTTGTGGCATAAATGATGACAGAACCTTTTTTAATGAAGGTGAAAGGGTTGAAATTCCTAAATGTTGTCTGGTATAATAAAAAACTCTAACTTAATATATTGCTTACTTGGATGGAGATTTCCTATTAATTTTCTCCAAAATTTGAGAATGCTTTCAAAGACTTCGTTGCACAATATACTTCATAGTGATGAGTGATTAAGATTACTGCAAATACGTCCTGTGCAAAAAATACTGCCGTATGATTTTATTTTATCTTTTGTTTTCTATTTTGTTTTAATTTCATTTTTTTACTTTATTTTGTATTTAGTGTGTTGTCTTTGCTTGCTTGCTTGTTTTGGTTTTTTTTGTTTGGTTTGGTTGTGGGTTTGTTTTGATTTTTTTGCAAGGAATGTGTGTGTTCAATTAAATTTAAATTTTTGTCTGTTTTATTTGCACCTCTAGAGAATGGTCCAAATTTAATATGTGGAAACGAACTGGAGATTTCCATGGAAGTGTTATGAGAGTGCAGTGAACAGAGAGGGAATCTTGTTATGGTTAGTACAGTCCTTCAAACATATGGTGAATCCTAAAGGCATTGTTGAAGGACAGAGCCTTTTCTATTGTCCTTCTCCTGCTGTTGTTTGTCACTGAGCTTCTGAGCTGTTATTTAGGAGAGAGACATGATCAGAAAGGAACAGCAAAGACCTTGGAAACACTCTCCTAGAATCTGAAATCTGAACTGGGTGTTGTGAGTGCATATTTCCTTTATGAGGACTGGAAGAGGAGACTGAGGCTGAAAGAGTATAGAGAAAGGGGAGGAGTGGCATTAATTCTGTTTCTTTCTCTTGTGTTTCAAAGCATATCTTGGAGCATGTTAATCCCTGAATGCTCTTGAGTGCTGATTACATGAATACATTCAGTTCAGTATCCTGCTTTAACATGGTAGGAACTTCACCAGCTTCCTATTTCTGCTTGTTAACAATGAACTACTTCATGATCATGAGTGAATTACAGAATGTTGCCTCCTGATGTGCCACTACTTACTGCCACGGGACAGGGCTCCAGCAATGTTCTGGACACACATCAGGGCTTAGTTGTGCTTGACTGTGTGCAGTTATAACCTCGGTAAAAAAATGAGGCAGTAGGTAAATTAATGCAGAGAGATTAAAGTGTGCATGGAAGTACTGATGTCATACTGCCTGGGAAAAGGAATGGTCATTTCAGTAACCCATAACATAACTGTCTTCAAATTCATTGGGCTTGTTGGTTGGTTGGGGTTTTTTGTATGTTACACAAAAGTTTTGAGAGAAAGATCTGAAAGGGAAAAAAGACAAGCAAATTTTGTGAAAAGCCTTGGGGGCAGTGAGAACCTATTATGAAGCATGAGTAGAAAGAACAAAGCTTTATGTTTAAGGTATAATTATGGGTATGGAACAGTTGTAAATTTGCAGGTGAGAAAATGCTCTGCTTTACATCATAGGCTGTCTTAAGTCCCAGTTGAGCAAGAGTGGAATTTCTTTTGGCTAACATCTGTTTCTGTCTGCAGTAAGTGTCTTTAGAGGAAGGCATGAAATTTAAATATGATTTCTGTTTATCTCTTTGCATTTTCTAAGCATATTTTATTAGATTAAAAATTACAGGCTACCTATGCAAGCTGCTGGCTCCTTATATAAGTGATCACATGATGAATACAATTAGATTGAACTTCAGCAATATTAAAATCACTTCCACAGGAAGTTGGCTGGCTGCCCAGATATCTGACATCATCTAGGAACCACACACTCGGACTTGGACAAATGTCTTTGGCACAGTCCTGTGAAAGTCACTGTGGCTGGGATATGGTTGGAAATAAGCTCTGAAGTCTGAGTATTCACATCTAATACCTCCCCAGGCATCTCCCTCCCCTTAGATACCTTCCAGTATATGTCTTGAGTAGCCTTGCTGTCCACAGATGCAGGGAGAATGCCAATCCCTAGCTGTTTAAGCATTCCTTCATATATAACCCAAAGTTTCCATTCAGCCTTCCAAACTCTTGTTATGTGGTATAATAATGTGGACTCAGTTGTGGCCAACCTAATTCCTGGTAAACAAAGGCAAGGAATGAGGTCTCATTAAAAAACATAGTGTGGCAATACTGAAATCATGTTTATTACCAGTTCTAGAGATGTATAAATACAGATACCAGACATTTCCCAAGTGTTCAGTAGAAACACTGGAATCGCTTTCACTCAAGTTAATAAATCCTGGGGCTAGAAGGACAGTAGAATGACGGGTAGAAGCAAAGTTAATGAAATGAGCAGAGGAAGTGAAATGATGCTAGAATTTTTTGGATATGTTTTCACAAGGAGGTAGTTGTGTAACAATATTCAGCGATGGAGGATTTTTATCTGCTTACAATTGTTGAAGTGACAAGGCAGAATAAACATGACTTCTGAAATCCTTGTATGAGGCCATTAGTTACACTGTTCCTTTAGGTGGTGGGTGAGGTCTGCATCTGCACAGCAAATATTGTCCAATCAGTGTGGCACTCCCTGTACTGTTGGGTCAGTTGCAGGGGGATTCCCAAATTCTAAAAGGCTTTTATGACTTTTCCTTACACATTTACAAGATGTGGTCTTGAAAGACCATTAATGCTTGTGATGCAGCACGAGTTGTCTTTTTGGTGGGTTTTTTTTTGTGTGTGTGTTGTTTTGTTTTTCATTTGCTTGTGGGATTTTTTTTTGGGGGGAGGAGGGTTGATTTTGTGTATTTGTATGGTTTAGATGTTTGGTTTTGGTTTTTGGTTTTTGTTTTGTAACAGTGAATGCATCTCAAAATTAAAAAAAAAAAAATGACTCTGTGTAGTGCAGTTTTAAGCTACCAAGAAACCAGTCATAGTTTAGATTTAAATCCAAAAGTAAGAGAGTAATTTATTAGAGTAATTTATTAGCTGTCTATGCTGTCAAGCTGTTAAACATGAGCAAATAAAATCCCAATATATTGAAGGTGTTAGGAATCTACTTTCACTGGAAAATACAGACAGAAATATTTCCCATCAAAACTGGTCGCTGATGGTCTAGACAAGGTAATAGTGTCCTCTGTGCAGCTGAGTACATGGTCCTGCAGGATCAGTGGTTTTGCCAAATGAAGAGGAAAACAGAATGTGCAAGTGCCACATAGACAAATAGATGCCAGTATTTCTGGTTTTAATATCAAAGTTGGTTGAAATTAAAAGAAACTTAGAATTTACATTAGGTATACTTCAGACTAGTTTGATGGAGTTCTTATTCTTGCCACTGCTTTGTTTGGTTATTTGTATTCAGGATTTTTTTTTTTGCTTGTTTAAAAAACCCAGTAAAATAATGCTGTGCTGTTTTCTATTCAAACTCCTCCTTACTGCCTGAGCAAAACTGGTTTTGATGGCAGTAATGTTAACTCAACACCTGTCCCTTCCCTCTCTCATGTTTACTTTCCTCAATAAAACCCCATTATTCATCCATTTCCAGTTTAACAGCCAGTTCTGCCAACCTGTTCAGCTTAATAAGAGTATAGCACCAAACCAGATTCTCTGTGGAGCCTCCCCCAGTTTCTATGTTCTGACCCTACTGTTTTGTTTTTTTTAAAGTTAGTGTTAGAAATTTTATAATAAAATATTTTATAATAAAAAACAATTGTGAACAACTTGAGCAGGAAGAGCAGGGCAAGAATTTTTTGATCCCTGAATTGTTCTAGCTTGAATTTTCATTTATTTTTTTTTTTTTTTTCTTCAAAAGATACATTTTTTCAATTTGTTTTTTTTGGTGGTAAAAATGTA
>NDXB01013942.1:82799-103487 GCA_002631895.1 Agapornis roseicollis
AAAAAAAAAAAAAACATGCTTAAAAAAAGGGGGAAGAAAGCCCTTGAGTAGGTGTGACTAAAATAATATCTACAGTGTTCTGTTTGGAGATGAACCAGACCCCAGTATTTGACATGCCTGACACTGAGGGGAAATACTTTTGCTAGGTGGAGTATTTTTAACAAACATGTGTGTTTGATATTCCTCACCCAAGCATTTGTCACTTGTTTCCTTGTTTAATGAGTGCATGATCACAAAAGAAAGGAGCAAAATGCACAGGCCTACATCTAAGTATCTTTAAGGTGTGAGTAAATTTTGTATCTTTAAGAAGCTGGAAAATCAAAGACCAAGACTGGAGGACTTGAGTCTTTGTTACTTTCTCTGATCAGTCTAGTAGATCACATTGATCAATGTGAGGTGACTTAAAAAAAAAAAAAATGGGAAGATCCCCAGACTCCTGTTTTTCATGAAGTCCTGACAGCAGTTGTGTAGAATTCTGCAGGTGACCACAGAGGCAGAATTCCCAAGTGGTAAAATCCCATCTTCGGCCTGTTCTAGTTTGAATGAGATTTACAGGATGTGCAGCTCAGCCAATTTCAAATTCCTGGTGTGAAATAATCAAGATAAGAATCAAAAAGTAAAAGAAGAGAAAAGCCCTGTTAGATCAAGTGCCATACACTAGATATTTCCTTAGGCAGAATTACTCCTTTCAGAGTCCTTACTGCTTTTGCTTAAAATAACAGGAGTCCCATAGCATAAGCTGTTTCTCATTAACTGTTCTTCTCAGCTGCATGATTTTGTTTTTTCCTTGTTATTTAAAGTGTGTTTCGAGCTACACCATCTTCAGTAGATTTAGCTAAGTCTGAGATATTTTCTTCCAAGTGACTTTTGCTCGTGTTTAATTGCTGTGTGTCTTCACCTGGCTGGAGATGTTAGTTGTACCTGAAGCCTGATCCCTTAACAGCTTTTGAAGTTATCAAGTAGACTTTCACTGAGATTAAAAAGACATTTAATGCAGAGGGTTGTAACTAGTTCCATTTTTTGTATGGATTTTGAAAATTATAAATAACATGCTTGACAAAACTGATTTTATTCTGGGATACTTTTGAAGATGGTGAATTTAATGTCAGTTCTTCAGAAAAGCTTATGAAAGCTTGAAGTCATATCATTCTTGATAGCATTGACACGTCCTTTACAGATACTATTAGGCCATGCCTATTGCAGAGAAAACAAAATGCTATTAACCCTGTTTGTGGGGAGCTGTACTGAAGAACAGAAGTGGAAAGGTGAGACACTGAGGAGAGCATTAGTCAGATTACTGTGGATATAAGATTTGGAATTTAATAGTTTCCAGAATAAAGACTAATATGTAAGAATCTCAGTTCTGTAGGTGTGAGCTTATGCTGATGAGCACATTCTGGCCAATGCTTTTTTAAAAATAGACTTGAAATGTAAGGACATTATTTTAACATTTGCCATTCTATGTTAGATGCTCAATTCCCCATTTCATATTCCTAGATTAATACTTTAGTAGATGAACACTTTCAATAACAATGTGTAATTTCTGTTCTTTTCTTGTGGGTGTTGTACAAATTCTCCATATAATTTGTATGTATTAGTGACCACCCTATCAAAATGGTAATGCTAGAAAGATCAAAAAGGGCAGGAAGGTTGGAAATGCCATGGAAGACTTCAGTTAATCCCATGCAGAGTGTGCAGTTGTCATACCAAATCGTAATATAGAGACCATGTGTAGCTCTTTCATACAGGTGCTTGTTAAGGACAGATTACAACATGGGAGTGGGGCATACTGAGTTCTGTGGAGACACAAGAGTCATGGAGAAGGTGAATAGGGGTCAGAGGTTCATTTTCTCTTACAGAAACATCAAGTTAAGCCAATAAGGTATTTAAAGCATATATTTATAAAGAGAGACACACAAGCTGTTCTTTTTCTAGCAGGGAGTTGACATGTAAAACATCTTACCAGAAGTAAATGCTAAATGTTTAAGGGACTGGAATGTTAATGGAAGATAGTTCCTTTGAGGTTACTAAACACACAGAGACCAAACAAATTGTGCTCTGAAAAGTTATCAGTTAAAAATGGCTGGAGGAAAGGAGATTATTTAGGGGACTAGGTTGTGTTGGTGCTTTTTTCACTCTTGGCTATTGGCTTTTGGGTGACTGTTGGAGAGAGCTTAATGGGCCAGGGAGCCCTGTGGCCTGATCCAGTGTGGCCAGTCTTCAGGTCTCATTCAGCTCTCTTGCAGTTTTGTTTGGAGTCTTTTTTACGTCTTTCTTCTTGTATAAAGGAAAATACAAGGTGCTGGGGAACTAACATTAGCAAGTTTTTTTTCTTTTTTTTTTAACTGTTTGCAAAGTGCTA
Source organism: Agapornis roseicollis (assembly GCA_002631895.1). Lineage (NCBI taxonomy): Eukaryota > Metazoa > Chordata > Aves > Psittaciformes > Psittacidae > Agapornis > Agapornis roseicollis. Next base: position 85,162 of record NDXB01013942.1, read on the forward strand.
TAATAGGTTATCTAATCACATTTCCATTTGCTTGTAGGATAAACACCTGCTATGTATTGCTCTGTATATGCAATACATGAGTTCAAAGGGGCTGTAAATTGAGCTGTATAGTGGCAGTGACTGTAGGAAACGCAACAGAAAATATTTCCAATGAAACAAAAATATTGACTTCATATATTTTGGCGACAAATGAGGTGTGCTTCGGTTTTTTGTGGTTTTTTTGGTTTTCCTGTTGGTTTGTTTTTTTTTTCTTTTTCCACCCAGTTGCAACAAGGAGAACCCTTTCCTACAGTAGGAAGCCCAATATAATTGACATATTAATTAACAAAATGAACAGTTTTAGAAAATGTTTTTTGTTATTTATTTTTTTATATATTTTATTTCAGAATAGACCACATAGGGTAGGAGGTACGTATTGTGTGCAGTTCTGGTGTCCTCAACATAAAAAGGACATGGAGCTGTTGGAACGAGTCCAGAGGAGGGTCACGAGGATGATCAGGGGACTGGAGCATCTCCCATACAAAGACATGATGAGAAAGTTGGGGCTGTTCAGCCTGGGGAAGAGAAGGCTGCATGGAGACCTCATAGCAGCCTTCCAGTATCTGAAGGGGGCCTATAGGGATGCTGGGGAGAGACTCTTCATTAGGGACTGTAGTGACAGGACAAGGGGTAAGGGGTTCAACCTTAAACAGGGGAGGTTTAGATTGGATATAAGGAAGAAATTCTTCCCTGTTAGGGTGGTGAGGCAGTAGAATGGATTGCCCAAGGAAGTTGTGAATGCTCCATCCCTGGTGGTGTTTAAGGCCAGGTTGGACAAAGCCTTGGGTGGCATGGTTTAGTGTGAGGTGTCCCTGCTTTATGGCAGGGGGGTTTCAACTAGATGATCTTATATGATTCTATACATGTAGCTAAGCCCCACTATTACTTACGGCAGACTTGAGTAAGGGCACTGTTAGATTATCAATTAATCATAGCCTGGGGATGGTCTTTATGTAAGAATTCTCTTCTGTGGCTTCATATCCTGATCCTAATTAAAACCTTTGAATATGCTGTCATTGATGAACCAAGCATATTTGTTTTCCTTGATCATGCTTAGGACCTGTTAAAAAAAAACAGGTGAAGAAAAAATGGCATAGTTAGATTCGTCTAATGCTGCTGCTGATTAATGATTTTAATCCATTTATTTAATAAATGCTATTCTCTTCGGCCATACTTCTAAAGTAAATATTTTGCCGTGTTTATCTGTAGTGTAGGCTGCTTATTCTTTGGAACAGGTTTCAGTGTCTCCATGTATAAGTCTAATATTATTGCAGTTATCTCCCTGTTCAGTCAGTGTGACAGACAGTTTCTCAGCTCTGGTACCTAAATGGTTTGAAAAGACAAAGGAATAATACATAAATATATATCTATATATATGTATCTAGTACAGTTAGTGTCTGTTATTTCTGGTATGACTCATTAACTAGTACATCATTCCATGCTTGCTCTGAGATTTTTCTGCTGGGATCCCCATTGCTGCCCAAGGCACCATGCAACCCTTGGAAACAGAGGTGTATTTTGACGACATGGCAGTGCTGTTCCCACATTTTTTCCCTTTCAGGGCTATGTACTCTCTTGCGTTCTCGAGCCAGTTCTGTCCTCTTCTGACCCTTCAGTGGATGCTGATGGGAGTGACACAAAGCTATTATTTTTACATTTTGTTAGGGGAAAGGAAGTGGCGAGAGTACCCACCTGGTATGGTGGAGGGTACCCAGCTCTCCCCATGCAATAGCAGGTAGCTTTTGGCTAGGATGTGACTTGAGAATAAAACTAAACCAAAGTGTTCAGGTGAGGTGCACCCTCTGAACTCTTACAGACAAGAGGCAGTTTATTTGGGAATGAGCGTGCCATCCCTCTGCCCTCTGAGTTTCTAGTACCTGGTACAGGGGTGTCTTATCTGCTCATGAATCTGGAAAACTTGCAGTGATAAGGAGAGGCACAGTCTTGTTTCCTGTACCCTTGTCTGCAGTTTGTCACAGTTCAGTAGCTGCTGTGTTTGAGTAAGTTGTCCCTTTAGCATGAATGGCTGGATAACCAGTGCATGAACATTAACAGCCCTATCCAGGTAGGTTTTTAACTCCTTGTGAGTCAGAGTTCTCATGTAACACTGCAAAATTACACTGTTAGAGAAATGGTGGAGCATGGGAAGGGCAGAGACAGGAGGGTTTGCAGGAAAGATGATCTTGTCTACTGACGGTAGGATGTGGAGTTTTGAAAAAGGGAAGAATTCCTTGTGTGTTGCTTGGTATTGGGCAACTTGGACTGCCGCTCAATCACAGGATTTACCTGTATAGGAAGAGCTTCGTGTGTAGGTTGGTTGTGTGAAAATGTGACCAAGACAGAATTTTTCTGAATACTGCACCAGGACGTTATGCACCAAATGTCACTCAGTTTTGAGAAATTCCTTGGGAAATGAGAGGGGACTGTAAGCACAAGTGCAGCAGCTTTTGATGAGCAGTATTTCTGGAATAAAATATTTGATTATTCTTTGATACGTTTAATGGGTGATTTCAGGGCAGTGAGTGTCACCTTTCTTTTGGCAGCATGAGAGGCTTACATCTTTCTTTGGCTTTACACAAAATAAGAGTAATAATTTTAGGAAGAATCTGGAATGTGTTACAAACACCTTATTTTAGAGAGCTGTATCTGAGGAACATCTGGAGTACATGAGTCCAAGCTCCACCACAAAGTTTATTTTTGACCTTTGGAATGACTAACTTTTCAGAAAAATGTTCCCATACCTATGGATTTTTAAGTGCTTTTAAGTATTTGAAGTAACTTATGAGGGCTAAAGAATTCTCAGATCCTAATTCTTAAGACTGTGCTATTACTTTTACATGCCCAACATCACAAGGTAGATTTTTATAACATTTCAGTGTACATCTGTTTTTAAACCCAGTACTTTGCTGCTAGGGCGAATATCCTGTGAGGCACTCCTGCAGGAGGCAGCCAGCTTTTGTAGCATGTTCTCAGATAGGAAGAGAGCCACAACTTCAGGACCACTGGGTGTATGCAATATTCAGGGTCAGTGGCCACAGTGAGACTTCTTGAAGCTGTTGATGTCAAACTATCTGCAAAGGCTGTCTTGCAGCAGAGCCCAGATACCTCCACATTGTCTAAATGTCCTCCAAGGCTCAGTAATTTGGCTTGACAAAAATGCAGATCAAGCTTTTACTCTGAAAGAACGCTCCATTTGACTTCTGGTTGCCCAAGAAAGTGAGGGTGACAGTGTTACTGACACTGGGGAAAACCCAGACAGGGCTTGAATGGCGGTTACATTTGTGAGGGCTGAAAATACTGCAGTCTAGTGATATCCTCTTGTTATTTCTTGAGATTTCCTTATTTAAGCATTTTGAACCCAGTTCCCAGTGTGATGTCTAATTAAAACATGTATCCCACCTCTCAACAAATGGCACGTTTGAGGCAATTTTAACAAATTCAATAAATTAAGCTCTTTAAGAAAGAAGTGCCGTTGTGCTTTTGCCCCACAATGAAGATTTCTGATGCTTGCCATAATCTAGACTGGTTCTTTGGCAAGGCCACCACCAGTCCCCAAGCAGATCAATATCTTACTCTCAGTATCTAAAAACAGACAAGTAAGGCTCTGTTAGCAGAAGCATGGAAAGGGAAGAAGGTATTTTGACAGACTGTTATTCTCAGTCTTTTCTCTGATCATGAATTTAAATTTCTGACTCATTTCTAGAATAAAACCACAAAAAATATTATTATGCTACAGTTATTATCAATATGCCACTAGTCATCATGTCCACTATTTTCAGAAAAGAACAGGCAACACAGATTACCAGACTTGAATTTACATAGGTGGGCCCTGACCCTAGATGTAGCAGTCTGTGAAGATGGGATTTGTGACTACTCTAGCCCCTTCACATAACACATAGTGCTTTGAGGGATAACTATTTATACTCCTTCCCAGTCTAGACTGGATTTGACTTCATTCTGTAGGATCTCTTCACTTTCAGTTTGTGGGGAATTGGGAAATTGCTTTACTTACCAGTGAATTTCACTTAAATGCCTTGCAAGTGAAATAGTGCTTCAGCCCAGGCCAGCCTCCTTCCTTCCGCAGTGGTACCAGCTGATTGGTATTGACAAGATTTCTCTGGTGCATGAAGTGTTTTTTAATAGAGGTGGCTAACATGGTTTCCTCCCCTTTCCTTTTCAGTAGGCTATAAGCTATTTTCTGTGATTGCCTCGATTTTTGACTTCCATGGAAATTGGGGTTTAAACTTGTATATAGCTGCTACACTATTCTTTTGCTCTGGTCTGTGTTTCTCTTTGCACAGCAAATCCTGTTTCTGTGCACTTCTGAAGAGTGGTTCCTATATCCAGATAATCTTTTTTGTGGAACAGTGTTGTCTGCTTACCTAGTTCTTATTCTTTATCTCCTCAGATATCCTGTTTTGTTTTACTAGCTGGTTCACATAAATCCGTTGACATACAGGTGCTTGCTATATGAAAGAGTATTTCTGAGGTGTGGAAAGTTGTGCAGCTCTTCCGTGATATAAACGTATAAGTTAAATATTTCTTCTTTGAAACACCCAGAAAATGTCATGTTTTCCCATATTTCTGAAGTAAGAAAGGCCTAAAGACAGACCAAAGATCGGAAAATAAAGATTTCTTGATTGATAGAGAAAAAAAACTATTTCAGATAGAGTTTAGGAATATAGGTGGATATGTCTCTGGGCAGGTCTTGGATACTTTGAATGGTGTAAAATTCCCTCAGTGATATCCCCTCCATCAGAGTGGAGTATTGGAGCAGTCTGTGTATGTTATTTTTTCAGCAGGAACCCTATTGCTACCAACAGTTGCAGGTAATGACAGTTTTTAATGCATCTCTGGTGCGGTGCTGATTTTTTCCCCCCTCCGCTTCTATATGTATTTGTTTCTCTTGATTTTTTTTTTTTTACTTGGTATTTGTCTCAGCTCAGCTTTTCTGTAATATCTGAAAAGCAGATGGTAGTGTAGAAGTGCTGAATTGTTTTTAAAAAAGTTGCCATGCATTGCTGTGGAGCCCTGATTAAAAGAAATAACTTTGATTTTCTGTGTTTATGTTCCAAGCACCGCAGTGGTAGCATTACCGCTAGTTTTGTACATGCCTATTAACCAAATGAAAGGAAGGATTCAATGGAGTGATTAGTTTTCAATTTAGGCTTTTAAAACTATTGTCTGATGCTTTTTGCAGCCTAGTTACTGAGGGGAATATCCAGGATTTAGCTATTTTTAATTCTGTTTTGATTGGGACACTCTTTCCAGATACTGAATCCAGATAAAAGCAGGATACTGGAGGATAATTTAGAAGAAAAGATACTGTGTCCTTAGAAGGCTTCTGTAATTCACAAAGCACAACATTTAATGACTAAATTTGTTGTTAGAGCTCAAATAGCACCAAAATCTCAGAAAGTAGTATAAACAGCGTGATCCTAAGAGGATTAGAAGAAAAACGTGAGTGCACATGTTCACATGAGGAACCAAAGCAATTCCGAACTCAGGCAGACAACATTGTTTTAGCCATAGCATGAGCACAGTGTAACAGACAGGTAGGAAAAAGTAGTATAAATGATGGTGTTTTTATAAGTAAATCTCTAAACATTTTTGCAAATACCTTTTAGAGAAATCTTTGCATTGAACTGATTATGTTTGGAAACAGGTAAGGAATAACATTAGGGTACATCTGTGCTATGGGTTTATAAGCCGTTTCTTGCTGCGTGGTGCCATGGTTGTTTCTATCTGTGGTTTTGTCTTTGTACCGCATGATTATTACTTGGTTGATGACAGCAGCCGAGTCTGTGCTAGCAACATGTGTTCGTATTTGTTTTTTCAGTAGCTAGTTTGACATGTTCATTTTGATCTTGCAGATGGGAACTGCTGTCTTGTGCAGCCTGTTTGCTCAGACCTTTTTGCCACCTCTGCGTATAAGCAGCTCTCAAGACAATGTCTTTGGGCATTGCTACCTCTGTATGCAGTGCAGTGGGATACTCTTTGCAAGAAGATGATGTTGGGTGTTGTAGTGAGCTGTCTGGGTACAGTCTTATGGGAGGAAATGGGCATTAGGTGTGTCATTCTTGTGCAGAAAATCCCGGTGTAGGCATAGCTGGTGAGCTTTGGGTGACTGCCTGGGAGCAGGTCAGGACAGACAAAAATCTTAGTTAAGTCGAGCGGAGCAGTATTCAGTCTGATGTTGAAGGTATCAGTCAGCAGTGAGCCCCCAGACCCTCCAAGATGAAGGATCCATACTTGCAAGCTACTGTATTCTCCAGGTGTGCTTTATCCAGTTCAAGAGTATCTGGTGGATTATTCCTAGGTGTCACATACTGCAGCTGTTACTACACGTGGGCACTTGCTTAAATCACTGTAACAGGTCAATATGTAAAGGTGAGATATAGTCTAAAAATCAATAAATTATAGCAGTCACCTGCATTGTTTCAAGATACATGTTAAGATTGCAAAATCCAATAGGATAAATCTGGAACAGAAAAGCTGCTGCTGAGGCATTTGTACTCAGCACTTGATTCTGAAGAAGGACATCACAGAGTTTGCTAAGTGTTTATGTGTCATTTCAAACGCTCTTATTTAAAACTGGAGCCCTCAACCAATTAACATGTGTGAGGAATGAAGCAGTCAGTGAGCCCTTTCTCTTCTCATTCTCTGCTCTCTTGAGTCTCTGCTTCCAGGTTCTTTCTGTGTCACTGCCCTGTTTAAATATAAAGTGAAGGACAAGAAGCCTCTTCTACAGATCACACGGAAAGGTTTCTATCTCTGGCTTCAGTGATAAGTGCTGTGCTCAGAAGATTGCGTAAGGGCAAAGAGGTGTTGGAAGGAAACAGTTTGGGCAGTGTATAGTGAATAAAGCCTTTTTTCATTGAAGAACATGGTTTATGCTTGTGCAGTCATCCTTTATTTATGTTTGCCATGTTCCTTCCCAAATGAAATAACCCAAACCAAGTGTCGCACTAAGAATGGGGCAGAAGGGCCCTCCTCTGACTTTCTCTGTGCACAACTTTTATAATGATTTAGACTGTTCCCAAAATAATACTGGTTGGTTGGTGGTTTGTTCTGTTTTTAAGGAAAACTTCTGTTATAAGCAAGTAATGTGTTTTATGGGGTCTGCCAAGTGAGGTAATAAAAGCTTTCTCTACTGATCTGCAACTCTCGCTGTGGAAAAAACAAACCGAGTAGCTCCACATAGGAAACTTTGCCACTGAGGAGTGGAGCTTTCCTCAGCCTATTTGCATAATTTCTGCATCACCAGTGCAACTAAGCAAGGAAACAAGAGTATGTTTGCAAATGCTTTCAATTCCCAGCATTCCTGCATTCTTCATCATTCTGTGCATTGTCTCTCACTTGGGCTGAGAAGGTTATGTTTCTACCTGCCTTGGTGGTGTGGTGGTATCTTGTAAGGATAAAATAAGCCTGACTGCTGCAGCTTTTTTGTTGTTTTTGGTTTTGTTTTGTTTTGTTTTGTTTTTTTCAGATGAGTCCAAAAAATGGCTTTATAATAAACTATTTCCTGCTGGTTGAGCTTGAAAATTACATGCGAGAACTTTATGTAGATCATGAGCCCAAAACCCCATGGTTATTCCGTGCTCGTAGTCACAAGCTTTTGAACACAGTTTACAGATGCTTTGTAAATAGTTTAGTCTAAAAATAGTCTGATAATACTTTATTAGTTATCCATGTCCATCTGTCACCCTTCCTGCTCTCGTGAGTTGGCAATTAGATTATTTCCTAAAGAAAAGTAGTCTGGCAAATATTTGCATGGAGAGCAGCAAGTCATATATTAGTGTGAATTAAAATAATTTGTCATTATTGAATAAAAAGTGGATTGAGTTAACACATATTTGGACATCAGAACATGTTTTCTTAACTGTTAGGTGCATGAAATTATTGATATGTAAATAAAATTAGTAAGAATGTGCGGGAGCATGGATTGATTATGTTTTTGTTAATTTTTTGAACATAGGAAAGATTTCTCTTGAATATTGCAGTAGGAGTATTTCTGTAACGTGCATTTTGTCAAATGTCACCAGCAACTAGTGTGAGCTGGTTATTTCAATTACTGAGGTCACTGCAGGAGTTGGTAACTGTCTGGGTGCTTAGGCACACCTGTGTACATAAATGAAGTTATTCAGCACAGCACCTGTTAAGAACACAGTGGATATAACCATTTTGGAGGTCAGACCACTGGAATGCTGATTCTTTTGTTTGGGGCTTTTCAGAGTGTTTAGAAGTCGATAGCTGATGTTTATTTCCTGAAGAAATTTGACATGGGCAGAAGATAGCCTAAGCTACCTACTTTGCCTAGTTAACTTCCCAAAGATTTTTCTGGAGAGCCAAAGCAAAATCCAGACGTCAGCATTTTTATACACAGGTTGTTCTGTTTGGTGCTCCTGCTGAATGGGTAAGACTCTCTAGAGGTCTGGTGGTAAAAGTATTCGTACAACAGACTTACTTGTTTGAAGATCTGTGTTTCAAGCTCCCCATGGGAGCAGTTTGTGTGATGTGGGTAGTGACAGGATATATGCAAAAGCCCAGCTCTGCATGCTGTTCTGGGCCTGATTGCTGCTGCTGCTTTGGGCTGTGTACAAATTCAGTGGTAATCACTCAGCTCCTTGAACAGGCTGAAAGAGCCATGATAATGTTTTATTGTGTTAACACTACCATTTTCAAAATAAAAAATGTTTCCTATTTTGTCTGTTTTCTTGTCAGCATCACCCTTCTGTGGCAAGAGGCATCTGAAAGAAAACTTCCACATATCAATGCACTGCCAATGGTAAGTACCTTTTTAACTGATTAGAGGTGGTGTGGTTCCTTCTCACAGGTAGACCGTAAGCCGACTTGTATTGCAAATAGTATATTTTAGAATAACTACTTTTTAGTACACAAGTGGATTAGTTTAATATTTTAGGAAACATCTAGACCATTATTCTGTATGACTAAAATATTACACTTGCATCTGGATTTTACCCTGTGAAAGTAAGGCAGCATGTTAATTTTGAAGCGAGAAGTGTGACTTGACAATAACGTAGTTCGTTCTGTTGGCAACTGATTTTGCTTCCTCTTTTGCCAAAAGCCTGTTGAGGGCAAGCTGTAGCCAGGCTGCGTGCTCTGTTGCCCCAACTTGGGTGCTTTCTGCAGTTTGTTTCAGGACTAACAGCTTCTCCTTGGAGAAAAAAATAAAATAATATAAAAATTCTGTGCAATGTCAGGTGTATTTTGCTTCAGCACATTTGACAGCATAAGACTAGTGAAGTTAAAGTTTTAGCTTCTTTCGAAAGCGGTTTGGTTCATGTGATCTTACTTCGTTTCTGGAATATTACTCAATGTTACAGACTATTGAAAGTTTGCATTTGCAGACTGTCTTTATGGTTTACTTAATGCTTCCTGGTGCTTGTGCATATGGAAAGCAGAGGTGAGGTCTGAAGAGAAGGGCTGGAGCTTTCTGCTTCAGCTTTGATCAAATCTTTTTTCAGCAGTTGTGGTATCTTGTCACAGTTGAGATATACAAGAATGGTAACTGCAGCCTTAGCCTTGAGAAATAAGCATATAAGGTACTAGCCTGAGTTTTGTATTTCAAGCATCTCTAGATCACTGTACTCAGAACAGAAGTTATAGAGATGGTATTTCCATATTGAAAACTCAATATGGGATCTAAGAGTTGAGCTGGGTTCCTTTGATTGGCATGTGGACATGGATGTAAAGAATATGCAAAGGTCTAAGTGAGGCTATAATTTATTTACAGCTCCACTGTCTTCATCCTGTGAGCAAAATGACTCCAAGAGAGGTTGCTTGGATGTAACTGCTTACTTTGAAATGCAGTAAGTTATTCTGTTGAGTCTTGAAGACATCACAGAGTGAAGTGTAATGCAGCATGTATTTGGCGCTAAGTAAAGCAAATATAACTTTGAAATCAGAAGATCTGCACCTTGTTTATATGTCATTTAATAGCCTGATGCTTAGGCTCAGAGGTGATATGTGTAATGTGTATATTGATTTGGGATGAAATTCAGCTGATGGGCATGAATTTGAGTGAGAAGGCATCATTTTTACCTGGGCACTTAGCCTGGTATTTTAACTTTCCAAAACTGAAACTAGCAATGCTCTCAGGCCTGTTATTGCTGAGTTTTCATTGTTGTTGTTGACCTTTTTCCAAATAAAAGCTTCTCTGATTTATTTTCATTTTGTAGTAGTTGAGTATGGTTTTAGCTATGGTTTAAAATATAGGTCTGTATTACTGCTTCTCTTAAAAACATGACTCATTCCATATTAACCTAGTCCTTATACTTCATAAAATTTTAAAATACTGAAAGACTGTACTTGAAATGTTGCTGCATTTTGTCCTAGTTTTTCCCCTTCAAATTATGTTAGAAATTCAGAATTGCATAATCTCAAGGGCATACTAGTTGTTGCAGTGATCATAAAACATGCTCAACTCTTACTTGTAGTGAAGTGAAAGACTTCCCACTCTTTTCTTTAAGGGCTGCTTTTGTGCTGTAAGTTATTGTATTTTATTATTCTAGAGATTTCTGAACAATTACCTCTTAATTAACTAACTATGAAACAGTTTGAATGTAAATTTAAGAGACAAGCTAGACACATTCTTCCTCATCCCCAAAGTAACAATAACTTAATCTGGTTTATAGTAAAGAAGACTTTTATAGTTTCGTATTATGTTTTTATTTTCTGATGTATGTGGGCCAGAGGTTGACCTGAAAAAGCAGTTTGTGTTCTTCTCCCAAACAGAACTTAGCTACCCGTGTTCGATACGTATATTTGAATCGGAAAGGATCCTTGCATTTTTGATTATGATTGTCAGTTCCATTTCTTGGTACTGAAAAAAGGGGGTGTAGGGGGTGTAAACCGTAGAAGTTACGCATCGTCTTCTGCTTTTTCTTTGCTTTTCTGTTTTAAAAGTAATTAAAAGATGGTTATTTTTTGCATCACATACAATATGTTAACTGATAGCTAAATAGGTGCAATATCAGGTACCACTTAAAAATATATTCTAATTGTTGGCAATTTTTTTAAAAATAAAATTATGTTGTAATATAGGCTACTAATAGAGACTGTGGTTGTGTTCAGTTGGCATAAGTTCTTCTTCCCGTTCTTCCAGTCAACTGTAATGTTCCTCAGAATCTCAGAAGTATGCGAAAGCTTACTGAAAAAGGCCTGTTAAGTGAAGGAAAATGAGGTATGATTTTTGGGACAGCATGAAATTTTGGACTGCTCTTCTGAAACCAGTGGATGCTATTATCAAAGAAGGAAGGTGAAGTGCAGTGTATTTTCTCCGATAACTGATTACAGCTGAATTTTCAGAAATATGTCAGAGTGTTCTTGCATAAGTTTGTTTATTGGATCAGCATGAATTAATTTGTTAAAGAGGAAGTGCTAATAGTGTGATACAGAAGAAAAAATGGGGGGTAGGGAGATACTTGATAAGCATTAAACATTTTGCATACGTCTGCATTCTGATCCTTTTTCTGCAAGGATTTTTAATTCTGTTTCTTTACAAAAAACAAGTTAAACATATCAGTAAGGTCCCTTTCTGATTCAGAAGGAAAACACCTCTTGTCTCTTTTTGGTAGTGTTAAAGTTCACTACTGAATGAACCAAGTGAAAGGGTGGCTGCTGTCCCTAAGAATTTTAAGAACTGGTGGCTCTACTTTGAAGGAGCATTTGCCAGGGAACTTTCTCTGGTGCTACCATTTTCAGTACAGAAATAAGCTCTGACTAGAATTCTCGGCAGAATCATAAGTATGTAATTACCTAAGCAGCTGGGACATTTAACCACTGGCAGGTGCCCAGTGCAGCACAATCACAAAAGCAAAAGGAAATGGGCCAGCATCTCAAATCTGGGGAATGTCCTCTAAAACAGTATAAAGACCATAACTGTTCCTTGTGTGTTGCCATTTCTAGGTTTTAAATCATAAATGTGCCTGAAAAGAGGCTGTTCTGCTATGATACATTGTCTTATGTTACAGGGTTTTTTTGGTGGGTCTTTTTTTTTTTTTTGGTTATTTTTTTTCTTGTCTTCCTTATCCTTCACTCACCCCTGCCTTGGGTTTTTTGTCTTTACTGCTTTATACTGGTTTTGGTTCAATAGTTTATAGCAGCAGTAGTACAGCTAGCATTAGATTATATCTTACTTGATCAGCATGCCATCTGCTTTAGAGGAGAGGGAGATTTTATGTTTCTGCTGTGGGTTCACTGCCATATGCCCATGGTGAAGTTGCATAACCTGAAGTGACCCTTTCCCTGCTCTATTGTATGAAAGAATTAGGAATACAGTGTTAAAAGTTCTTGAGAATGACTAGGTTTGCTGCAAATTTAAAAAACAAAACTGAATATTATGTATGAGTGAAGTAGGATGTTGTGAAGAAAATCCAAGGACAGGCTGTTTTGTATCTGAGCACTGTAGTGTTACTGTCTGGAGAAATCCATGTTAATATGTCACTTGTATCATCAGGTCATGATCCTGGTTTCCTTCTTGTCAACAGAAAGTTGGTAGTAGCTCAAATCAACAAAAGTAAAAGCTGCCCTTAGTTTCAGTGGTATTGATGCTGGGAGATAACGCATATTGCTGCAGAACAACAGGATGTCTGTAGGCTGAGAAAAATGACACTGAATATACTGACTTCTATTTACCTGGGAGAAACTGATACTTGGCTACCAAAGACCCTGTGTTGACTTGGCCATCAGCATGGATGCCAGATCTAGAAGCCTGTACCTATGTGCCAAGCTTCTAGTTCACTATGTGAATAGAAATAAAGATAATAATCACTGGGTTAGTGGATCTGTGTTTGTAAATGAAGGTCATGTGTGGTGTTCTTATTGTGATTTTATAAAAAAATATAAAAAAGCTATTCAAGACAAGGGATCTAGATCCTCCTGAGGTTAATACTCAGTTAATACTGAGCATTACGTATATAGTCACACAAATGAACGGTATTGATGTCAAATGTGAGCTGTCGTTGCAACACTTGTACTCATTAATGATAATGAAATCTTTACCTGTAATTTATTTTGGCTGTAGATGGACTATATTTTATTATGATCTACATGTGTTGTAAGAATGTTTTATCATGTGTTCAGGTGTTTGACATCTGCCTTTTTTTGTTTTTTTAATTATTAATTCACTAGCATAAATTAAATTCATGTCCATCATAAGAATGTGAAAAGGAGAGGACTCTGTTAGTGTAATAAACTGGCAAAAGAGCTTTTAAAAATTAAGCTTTTTCACTCTTTTGCAAGCTTGTTTTCTCTGTTAACATAGTCAACACTTTTTGTGAAAGCAGTCATGCACTTCTGATAAAGAGCATATAGTAAGGCAAGTAATATGCATATATGATGGACTGTGAAGGAAGGGATTTTAAGTGTTTGTTTCTTAATGAGAATTTAGAATTAAGCCAGCAGTTGTTAAAATGAATAGAGGGCAGATCAGCTGTCAGAGCAGATTATTTTTTCATGAATAAAAGGAACAAATTTAAAACTATCAGGTACATAACACACAAATTAAGGGGGAAAATAGATGGTCAAAGGTTAAAGAGGGGATGAAAACACAAGTTTTATGGTCACAAGATCAAATGAGGCGTTAGTTAATTTTCCTTTTTTGGTGCAGTTCAGCAGGAGTTCAAGTAATTCAACTGAATGATTGAACTGGAACAGAAAAGAGTACCAGCAAAACTGATTACTAATAATATAAACAGAAAAATAATCAAATGGACTTAAGACTTGATGTCAGCATTTCACATCAAAATGCATTTGAAAAGGCTGGAATTCCATCCTAGTTGCATGGAGCCTGATTTACATAGAAAACAAATTTATAACAGCTATTCTTACAATAGCTGAGTTGAGAATAGTTGAGAAATTATTCTACTAATGAGCCGTCAGAATGGATTTAACTAAGAAGTGGCTGAGGTGCAGAAGACTTATTTTCTAGAGACTGACCATCTGGGAAATGGGAAGTAACTGGAGGTGTAGGTAAGGGTATTTGAACAGAAGGGAACACTGTGAGAGGTGACTGTTAAATACATTAGGGATGCTGGGGTTTTGTTTGAAATAGAAGATACCACAAGTTATTATTTCCTAGTATTGGCATCCCTGAAGTGATGCACTGCTCTATAGAGATGTCTAGGCAAGATTGCCTTATCTCCTACATATTTCATGATTTTTAGGAAAAGCAAATAACTGGTATGTTTATGAGTTTGTGAATGTGAGTGCAGTGTAGGACAGATTGTTGGCATACCTTCCTACTACCCTAATTCCTAGTTTCCTTTGTATTGAACTTCTAAAACCAAAATCCTTTTGTGCTGAATTGTTCAATTCTGGTTATTACTAAGTATACTAAGACACTTCTTGTGCTGTTGTAATTTACTAGAGTCCTGGTTGATAGTCCACCCCCCCACTCTTTCATGTCCTAGGTTTTGGCTCAAGGTGGAAGTTGTGGTGGATAGGCTGTTGAGCCAAGTTGCTTTCATTGACCCATCCAGTTTTGTACCACCGTTGTTTTTGCCACAGTCGACTCAAGTTTTTTCAGTATAGTTATCTCCTCATGGCCTAGCATTATTCAAACATGCTTTGATTGTCTCTGTGGTGGTCTGTGTATTTCCTTTTTCTCCAAATGCCAACTACTGATTTTTGTCTTGCAATATGACTGTGTCATGGCAGTTACAGGGATTACCCTACCGAGGTTGACAGTACCCCTTGGACTGCTGCTGTTAATGCTTCTCATTTTCATTGGACTGTTTTTCAGTCATCCACAGTCAGATGTGGATTGTAGCATATTTGGAAGAAAAATGAATGTTACATGGCGCAACATAACTGCGATCCTCTGAAGTCTTGGTCCTAAGGTCTCAGTGTCTGGAGTTCATGGGAACTCTGGTTTTGCACTGGGAGGGAACTGAGGAAGGGTTACTACTCTGCAGTGTGTGTGTGTGTACTTTTATAATAGACAAGATTTAAGCACGTGGTCTTCATGGATACCTGTATAGCGTCTGTGTTCTCTTTCTTTCATAAAGTTGTTTGGTTTTGGTTTCAGACAAAAGAATGTGCTAGAGCTAATCTGTCTAGACTGTGGTATGATGCTTGCTCTATCAATATGTGGGAAATTATTTGTTAAAATACGGATGAGATGTTGTAGAAGAATTGTGAGGTGAATAAAGAGCCTGTTAAAGAGAGGTCTCATCATTTGGTGCTCATGGGGGATGTCTGGGGCTAAAGGAAGTTAGTTTGTCTTAAGAGCTGGTCTTGGGCTGATATTAATGTATTCACTAATGGATTTGGCACCAAAAGTAGGAGTGTGCAATAAAATTTGCCAGTGGTGTATAATTGGGAGATGCTGTCAGTGTAGATGAGTATTCTACAGGAACAGCTGGATGGCCTGCAGGACTTAAGTAGGAAAAGTGGACTGAAATTTTGCAGTATAGGTTGTGCACTTCTGGACAGAAGGTAATTTAGCCCTAACCTTGGGTGCTTATCTCTTGAAAATGGAGGAGGAACAGGAAGACCTCAGTATGTTAGCCAGTAAAATCAAAGTGTATCTTTCCTCTAGTACCCCGCAGCTCTGAAAAATGTAGTCATAAAATGTGTGAGATGAAGAGGTACTTCTAGTAGGAATAGGAAAGCGTTAATGCTGCTCATGTGCAATGTAGTACCACTAAATCCCCGTATATAAAACCGAACTACTCTGATAAATCATGTTAAAGAAAGGTGAGTATGAAGTGGAGCAGGTGCAGAAGAGGACTGTGGAAAAGGCGAAGACAGAGCTGAGTCTGCCTCGCAGGAGGACACTGTGAGATTGGTTGGTTTATCCCAGTAAAAGTGAAGTCTGAGAGGGGATATAATTGCTTTCTCCAAATACATGAGGGGTTGATAAAGATGTGTGAAGGTAATTATTTTCTAAGCTAGATTCAAGACAGCACTGGAAAAAGAAGAAATTTGTGCATCTTGGCAAGGAGTACATTCATGCTGGAAATCAGAAATCAGATCTCATCTGCCAGGGGAGTTACGTTTTTTGGGTAAGCTTCCCAAAATATAATTGGAAGCAAGAAATCCTTACTAGTTTTAAGATGTATTCGTGTTACACAAACTGCTCAAAAGGGGAGTCCCATGGTCTTTCTGGCAAGCACAATTTGTTTGTGGAATAACAGATTCTCATTTTTGAAATATAAGAAAGCTTAATTTTGTGTAACCTGGAGAGAACATCAGCCATCTTTCAGCTACGTTCTTTTGACAGGTTAGCAAGTTTAATGTGTATAGAAGTAAACCACATCCTTTTAGGAGCGTGGGACAAAAAATGTTGCCTGGGAGAAAATAGGATAATGAATATGAGCGTTACAGTTCAGCAAATTCACTAGTATGTTAACAGATCTTAGACTGGTTTTTGTCTGATTTGGAAAACAGTCTGTTATGTAAATGTCTTTAGAGTTACGCTTTGAAAAGGAGTGTTACGTACGTGAATTCTGCGGCCTTCCAAAGAGGACTTGTGACATCTGTACATAGCAAACCTATGGAAAAAAATACTAATTTTGGGTATTCCTAATGGTCTGCTATTACCCCAAGATTGATCTGGGACCTTCTTCACTGGAACCCCAGTGCTTGTTTGAGCAGTGTTACCAGAAGTGCCAAGTTACAGCTGCAGTGGGTGACACCTACTTAAAAAGATTTCAGCTATGCAGGACAGTTTGGAACCCCTGTGCTTGCTTTTGAAGAAAAAGCATTGCGGCTTTAGCAAAGTTAATTGTTTCACGTATTTTCTGTGACTTATAACTCATCTGGAAACCCACATCTGGGAAATCCACAATGGTTTGTAGGCACAGTGCTCTGGGTAGGGAAGGAGCTTGGAGATCTAGGTTGCAGAATAACACACTGATTTCTTCATTCTCTTGCCCTGGCAAGATGTTGTTTGTGTTTTGAACAGTGCTGCCTCCCTGGGAATCTTTCACTGGAAAATTGATGTATGTTTGAGTAGTTACATATTAAAAAAAACACAATAAATCTATCCTTGCCTCTCCTCTCTGCTGGCTACAGCCATGAAAATGGCCTGAATTGAACTAAAAGGGCCAGTTTGGAAGGGAAGTGGGTGAAACATGGCTGCTCAGTGAGAGGTGTTTTATGGGACCTAAGTGTCACTTAGGAAGATTTTTAAGGTAACACTGTGGCTTGTTTACACAAGCAACTTGCTACGCACTGTGTAAGGGTTGAGAAACAATAGTATGCTGTTACCATGTGCGTGGTTTTAGGGTACTTTAAGAGCAATTTTGTGGCTATCTTGATTTTTAAATTCAGTGTGTTATACTGTGCTTCTGTTGTTATATCTTAAAATCCTGTGATAAGAGTGTGTAATTGGGAAGCTGAGTTGAAGAATTGGGTGGGGAGATCCTTCCTTGTAAAACACACATTCTTCAAATACGGTTGATTTGTCAAAAGGTAAAGTGTTCCTTTACTTGCTATATATTCTTAGAAGAATTTCCTAATAGACATCTTGGGTTAAATGAAAAGAGTGATGCTGTTGAAAAGCAGGAATATATTGAAAAGGGGAGGGGGACAATTGTTTCTGTAAAAATAGGTGAAAAAATCCTCACAAATGAAGCATTTTGAAGAAAGGGTTTTGCTTCATTTCTCCTGTGCATAGTTGCAATGGGAGAAGCGACTGCAGAATCTGCAGAGCGTGGACTTCAGTGTAGGAAGTACATCTCTGTCACTTGCAGCCAAATCTAGGTGAGCTGTATGGGGTTTTTTTTTTTTTTTTTTTAGTAACACCTAGAAAATTGCTTGTTTTGGGAATCTTAAATCTAGTAAATACTTGCTGAATGAAGAAAGAATCCTGGACAGAAGCATATGTGTAACATTTTGCTTCACACTGGAATAATGGCTGCAAATTTCTTCAGCTTCAACTGTTTAATAGGGAATGCCCTAACTCAGCCCAACAGCTGGCGCCAAGAGCACAAAAGTGCCTGTTCCCATGATCCTTCTTCCTTTCCTGTCTCAGCCATTTTCCTCAGAATGCTTCCCTGCTTGCTAGGCTCTAAGCTAGGTCAGTGCTCATATTTCTGCTGCATTCGCTGGGCCTCAGCAATAGACCTATCTGTAGGAGGCTGCTTGCTATATAGTTAAAAAAATAAAGACAAATGGCATTCTCTCACTACAGGCTGTATATAGATTGCTTTTTTCCAAATGCCCAGTAGACTTCTTATATAGCTCTTTATTGTTTAGTTTTTTTTTTGTTGTTGTTGGTTTTTTTTGTTGGTTTTTTGGTTTTTTTTTTTTTTTTT
>NDXB01013942.1:103601-120211 GCA_002631895.1 Agapornis roseicollis
TTTTTTTTTTTTTTTTTAATAAACCAAGGGCCAGCACTTAATCCTTGCTTAATGCTATAAATACTTCATTTCACTGTCCAGAGGAGTTACTGAATGTAGATGAAGGTGGCAAATTTAACATTGTATTTATCCTAACTCAGAAACAACTAGCACTTTCAGGGATGACTAAAAACAAAAGTGCCAAGATGCAACATACCTTTATCTTTAAATACAGTTCGGTGTTTTTATCTCCCACAGAAGAGGCAGGTGTGTTTTTATGGGATGTGCTAGGAAGACAGAATCGGCAGCAGCAGTTACGCAGACTATGTGGAGCACCTTGACTGGTAAGAGGAGTAGCAGGTGGTCTGAAGAATAAGTATTAAGGCAAAACAACAAAGTCCTGTATAGGAGATTTTGTCATCATTGACATTTTTTTTTTTTTTTTGTTGACCTTGGCTGGTTATATTACAGTCTTTTCAAGGACAGGAACAAAGTCTCACATGTTTGTGCAACATTAGCACAATGGGGCCCCCGTCTTGGAAAAAGGGTCTTGGGATGTTGCTGTTACCACAGATAAAGAGTGGTAATGTTCATAGTATCTAGTTTTAATTGTAGGGAAGGTTCCTTCAGCAAAAAGAGAAGTACCTGAAAAAGCAGAATAGAAAAATTAAGTAAAATGCAAAAAATTCTATGATCTGTTGCATGTGTTGCTTCTTAATTGTGTGTATTTTGTAGTTCTTTTTGTGCAGCGCCATTTTATCCAAGTTTGTATAACCACATCAGAGTTTTTACAAGAGTTTGTATCAACACATATTTTGATTTGTGCTCTGATAGTAGCGATGGTGACTACCAGAGTTCTTTTGGTTTTATATAATCCTGGCTTTGCAGCATTGTAATTCATTTGCTGTCTGTTTTGCAGAGCAGAGAAGCGATATAAACTCTGCACATAGACTTGTCTGGCTTTTTCTTCTCTAGAAGTCATCAGAGCACAGCTGCATGGGCTGCCACCCACTCCACTGCATGCATACCTGCTCATTTTCTTCTGAGGCACTGATTTGTAGTAGCCTTGGGTTTTTTCGTCATGTTTCAATGTTGCAAGTGGAGTTGAGGGGCATGGTAAATAGAGATGAACTTGGTTACATATGGCTACTCTGTGAAAAATGCAGCTTGTTTACATCTAGAAATTGGGTCTGGTTTTAATTGCAGTGTCAGGGTAGCTAGTTCTTAAACAGTTTCCCTCTCGATATAAAAGGGGACAAAAAAAGGATCTGCTGTTATCTTTTTCTGGCACTAACAAAAATATGATCTGTATGTATAAATGTAAAGTATAATAGGTCTAGAAAGCCCTACAAACCTTTAGCTCCTTGCAAGTGCTCTCAGTTTTCTTTTGACAAAATGAGCTTTTTTCCCATTCAGTAATATATGTTATGGCATATCTACAGTGAACCTCTTTCTCATCTGGTTGTTGCTGTTCTGAGTAGACAGATGAGTTTGCTTCACCTGAGGCAGAAAATAACATTTTTATATATTTTGAATTATATTTTAAACAGTCTGGCAGCTTTAGGAGCCAAAGTTCAAGTCAGTGATCACCTGACAGTGCTGCCTCGTTCTTCCACCTCAGGCTGCCTTATATAGCCTGAATCAGGCTTTTGCCCTTATCCACAGAGGTTGTGTGAGTAACAGTGTCTGCTTTTCTTGCTTAGCTGCGTAGTGTCATCTGATTTGGCTCTCTTAACTACAGTTCAGGTGAAGGATAGGATGGCAAAGTACTTATTGTTTCTGTGGTTATATAATAGCATATTCAGTTATAATAATTTTAATTCAGGTAATATATTAATTGATTAATGTTGTTAAAGTCAGTGGAAAGGCAGCTTCCCTGGTTTCTCTGAGGGGGAATACTCTTACCAGGAGATGGACCAGATTGACCATGAAGTCTGTGATTTGTCTGGTGGAAGGCAGCCCTCAGCAGTAACAGGGAAACCTGTGGGATACGCAGTAGTCATCTGAAGAAATAGCATGTAGAAATGGGTGTTAATCTGTCAGCAGGAGGGGTTAAGTGTCTGTTATTGGATTGTTCTGTGGTTTGAAGACGTTTTTGTTGTGGATTTTTGAGTGGTCTGTCTGAGCCAGGACTTCCAGAAAACCACTCGCCTTCATCTCTGCAACATACCCAAACCTAAAATTCTATCCCTATTTCTATTAAGACTAATTAAACCTCAAAAATTGTATCAAATGCCCTTCCCTCTGTAATGCCAGCTTTTCCTAGGATAAGCATAACTAAAACATAATTATATAATGAAAACAGCCTTTTCCTTCTGCTGATAATGTTTGCATGATTTTAGATAAGCTGTTGCATTAAACTTATTGGAATAGGAGAAAAATCAAAGTTACGAACTAGGTCTTGACTTGATTCCAGTTTGATATAAAGCAGGCAGGGTGACATTGATTGCAGTGTTCTACCTACAGAGGCAAATTTGCTTATTGATAGCTGGGCTGCTATTACTATTCATAGGTATAAGACATGTGGATCTGTGCAGTCACTGCCTGAGTGAAAATTACTCATAGTGGAGACTTTCACTTAGCTCGTCAAGCCCACCCTAATCCTGACAATTTTTAGATAATCTCCTTAATGTTTTCAGCACATATAAAGCAAATGCACAGCAAGAGATGGATAGGGCTGTGTTTGTCTTTTCTTTTTTACCTCCTTTTCAAGTACCTTTTAGCTTTCCTGCTAAATGTGTGACAGTTATTAGAAAAAGTAAATTGTACAATGAATATAAAAACATCCCATGTGATGAAAGTGGCTTTGGATCCCAGCTGGCTTTGTATTTTGTTCCTTCTTCCAGCTCTTGTTTCTTTTTCTCAATTTTGAATCCACTAGTTTTTAATAGTTATAGTGTTAAAGTGAATTTTAAGATAAAAGGAAAATTTAGGAAATAGGAAAATGTAGTCAATGCTGTTACCAGATAGCAAATGATGTTCTTAATAATTCAGGATTCTCTTCAGTCCTGATGGATTTAAAGGTAAATAGACAACATGCAAAATTAGTTGCAGCTACAGTTAATTTCTTTGTACAAATACTTTGGTATGCATAAATATGTAAGAAGTTAAGCAGCTGGCACAGGGTCTCTGGTTTTGTCCGAATCTTAAGGCTAGGAGTATGATTTTATTTATTTATTTACAAGAATAAGAGCTAGCTCTAGAAGGAAGTTCTGTAAAATGTGCTATTAGGAGGAGTATGCTTCTGCAAGATGATGGAAAGTGAAGTGATTTTATATCAAGAGTAAAGATGAGCAGCAGTGGTTACTGTGTTTCTCTTCAAGTCTGTCTTTCAGACTTTTCTGAATATTCCAAATTAATCTGCCATAAAAATATAAAGTAAATTATTATCTACCAAAATGTGAGCACAGGTCACCTCTTGTTGAGGGGATGGTGTTCCTTAGTCTGAAGTGTTTTTAGAGAACTGTTTCTATGTAGTTCTCTTACTTCTGTTTCCTCTCTGTGGCAGACATACCCGAAGCAACGAGTCACACTTCTCTCTCAGCAGAAGGCTTGAGGCAATTTAATGTGTATTGCCAGGGTTTCTCCTGCCAGCTCTCCATCTTCAGTGAAACCTTTGCAGGATACTCTTTTCTGCCTTTTTTGCAGATAGTGTCAGGCATCTGGAGAGAGAAGGGGAGGAGAACTGGTTTCAGGGTAAATCACAAAACAGAAGTGAACTCAGTGGATTAGGCCGTATTCTTTAAAAATGTAGCTCTCTGCAGTGACTTTCAACATCCTTTGAAATCCCCAACACAGTCTAGTTTTGCCAGAGGAGTCCATGAATTACATAATTTGCAAAAGGTGCAGAGGAGAGTCACCCCATGCTGATTGTACTCTGCTTGGTTTCTCCGTGATAGAAGACAAGCCAGAAAGGCCATAGAGGGACCTCTGCATTTCAGTAGGTAGCCATGTATATCGTGCATTTTCTGTCTCACTGAGCTGGCAGTCACCAGGGTGGTTTTGTGCAGGGTATCTTATGCAGGTACATACAGCTTCCGCCACTCATTGATAAGATACGTTATTAGAAGTTGTTTTCCCTTTGCTGGTGACTCTTCCATATAAATACAGTTTAAAGATGGAATAGTATGTTGTATTGCGTTTCATGATGCGTCACTTGTAGTACTGGCAGTCAAAGTCTCAGGATGGGGAATACTAAAATTGGATCCAAGAATTACTTACTATGATCTCCTTGATACTCGCTCCTCCCAGCATCACTGCTGCACAGGACCTTTTAAGATATGGCTGTGCCAGTGTCTGAACCAGCTTCACACCAAGAATTATTTAATACTACTTTTTCTTTCTCTCTATGTAGATGTCTATATGGAAAAACGCACCAGCTTATGTGTTGTAATAAAGACTATTAAAAACTAATGCAACTTCTGTAGATATAGTTGCCTATAATGAAAGTTACGTGTTAATTTGGGAAGGTGCACAGTAGGGGTATTGTAATTTAGCAGTGGCTGACATGTCTTTTAAACCTCCCAAGTAGGTTGTACTATAAATATAGTATCTTGTTTTGCAATTGACATCTTGCTAGTGGGTGGCTAATTTGAAGGGAACTAGACCAGAGATCTAATATTAATAACTTAATAGTTATGTGGATATTTTAAGTCTATTTTTCTGCTTATTTATAGGCATATATCATTCATCTATACTGTGTAGCCTTCTTTGCATATGTGTTTAATTCTGAAACTTTTGCTTTTAGTAACATTCATGCTTATGTGCCTTTGCAATCAAAAGCTTAAAAGCAATTTGGTTGTATTTCTCAAAACCACTTTGAGGATGATGATTTCAAAGTAATGGCATTTAAACTGTTTTAAGAAAAACCTTGCTTCTGAAGTAAGGCCTGAGAAGAAAGCCAACAGTGCATTGTCTACATCTCACCTAAATTTGAGAGCCAAAGCAGCATTAATGCTATATGTTTTCCTGTGTGTAAAGTAAGACATAGAGCAGTTTTTAAGCATCCAATGGAAGTGGGTAGCTCATAGGCAAACTGAAGAGGAATAAAATAGAAAGGAGCATGTCAAAGAAGCTTGATCCTTTGGGATTAGAGTAAAATGTGCTTTCAAGTGCACATCACTTCTCATAGCACACATTACTATACAAAGAGACGTTGTGTTCTGGTTTCCTCTGATGGGACAAATTTCCATGTAGGTTCATATCTCTTCTGCCTACTTACCTTGCCTCCTGCCTTTCTTGCAGTTACACTTGTCTGTAACTTAATAAGCATGTGTGATACTTGTCCTTGTCCTATTTATGAATTCTTAAATTAATTTATAATAGGGCAGGAGGATTATGTGACAGATGCATTATACTTTGCATGTGCTTGATATTTTTAAATCTTTGTTTTGTCATATACCCAAACATTTTCAGATGCATTCTACCGAACATGATAGAGGAGTGCTGCGGTACCCCAGGCTGTGACTGCTGACTGCAGAATTTGTGTGTGTTGTCTTTGCATTTTTTCCTTCTTGTGTTCCCTCAGGTAACTTTACTATGAGCGCTCAATTCAAGGGAAACAAAACTTGTTTCCCCACTATCTGTAGAGTTTGTTGTTCATTTAGCTAGCTGCCTCAGGAAGTTTAAGCTGTGTACTAGGAGGTGTTTGCTGGATTAGAACCCTACAGGCTGTTATCTGTGAAACTTGCCTGTCAGTAGAAGCATCAGCAGTACCTTCAACCACACACTGCGTCTTCTGCATCTGTTGTAAGTGTGAGGAAAAGCCCATACTAGTTCCAAAGATCTAATAACACATAGGTGTACTTAGGAGGGCAGGGTGCTACAGCTGTTTGCTTGTTGGAGAGCGTGGTTATCAGTGGTAGAGGAAGCATAGCATGGGGCTTTGAGCTTTCATAGCTGTCCTGGCAACTGCCAATGTCCTTCCAAAACTGATGAGCTCTTTGTATTATATTTCTGCTGCCCAAAGCTGTGTCTCTGTCTAAGTGTAGTTTGTATTGTCATTGTTGTGAAGGAAACTATGGGTATACAGACTTTGTGCAGCAAGCTGCTTCCTTCCATTTTATTGCAGATATCCAAAGATTTCAATTTTAAGATTTTTGGATTTTTTTCTGGTTTTACATACTTCATTGTGCACGGTACAGTGCTGGGCAGAGAACCAACCCAAAACAATTTGTGTTACTGATACAGTGAGCTTAGCTGGAGAGGTTGGTGTTTGAGGCATTAGGTGGGATCCAGGCCATTTCAACTGCTTAAGGTTCAGTAATTCTCAGTTGATAACATTCAGCTGGTAGTGTTTGTCCAGGTCACAGTGGTCCAAGGAAGAAATGACACAACAAAAGCACACACCTACTCTGGTGATGAGAGTTGTCTATGAAGGCAGATAATGATGCCCATGTTTAAACTCTGCAGGGAGCTTGAAGCATGAATTCTCTTGTTTCACAATCAGCTTGAGGCATGTTGGGAGTGACTGTCATGGGGTTGTTTTGCAGCTTTTGACCCTTCCTCGTGTATTTTTCTCACTCTTCTTGCATGACTGTACTTGGTTTTATTTTTAGTTCCAGACTCTGGGAATATAGTATCTATGCATGTACTTACTGCATGTTGTCCTATATGTAACGTAGCTCTGTTGAATTCACTGTAATCATGAGAATCCATCATAAAGGTGCGCATGTAATCTGTCAAGATTTATAGACAAATTTGAAGATTCTTTAGTAGTTTAAAAAAGATAATTTTACAAACCTTCTCTTTCATTTCAGGTGGCATTTTCAAGGTTTTCTCCTCTGCTAAGAATCATACCTGCATCTGGGCAATCCCGCTTGTCCTTGCAATATTTACTTGCTAATATTTTCTGTCAAAATAGTAAACCGCTTTTGCAAAGTATTAATATATCAAGCCACAACACTTTAAACGTCTTAAAAACCTGTATGCCAATCCTGGTACTGCAGTGAAAATGTCTGTCAAACACTGTGCACTGGAAATATTACTCCTGTGCAAAGGGCTCATGTTTTGAACTTCTGATGACCTACCAACACATTCAAGGAGCTTCCAATGCCCTGTGAAGAATTGCAGGCAATGGCAACAGACAGTCCAATTTGTTGGAAGTAAACAAGTTAATGAGTAACTGTCATCTACCTATGTTTTGAGGTCTGGGACTTTCAATAGCTAAATTTCTTGTTTGGTTTGGGTGTATTGACTTGAAATCTATTCTTCCATCTGAATTGATTTTTGACCTTTTTTCCTCAAGTTTGTCTAGTGTTGCATAAGTATCTCAGTATGTGCTGCTTTAGCATTTACAGGTCTTAAGATGGTATTTTCATACACAAACACATAACTTTCAGAAAGGTATCAAAAATTAGTGTCCTTTTGCACATCTAATATTTTTTTTTAATCTCATATTAAAAGCCCTTTTAGTCTGAAAATTGAGTAATGTAACTTCCTGCAAACATGCATATTTTTAGTGTAATTGGAAGATGTTTAGAATTACTGTCTTTATGAATATACAGCCAAGAAACCAATTATAGGCATGGTTAGAAAGCGATAGCATGCATTAGTCAGATTATAACAAGGTTCCAATAATGTAAAATTGCTGCACGATAAATTAGTTTGTATAGATTTTGACAGTTGTTGCTTTCAATAAACTAAATTATTTAGAAATACACAGCTGCAGTTCTTCCAGAATTGAAGAAAACCAGACTTCTATTTCCTTGTCAAAGTCTTTTCCATAGAGCAGGACTGCAGGCACTGGTAAACCTGGTTTGAGTTTGGTTGACTTTGTGAATCTGTCTGCCCCAAGATGATTTTTGTCTCAGTAAATAGATGATAGATTACAAGACCTACTTCAAAGACCTTGTCAGGCACATTTTTTTTTGCTGTTAGTCTGATGGATGCATTCACAGTCTTTTGGGTTTGGGGTTTTTTTTCAATGTAATTTATGAAAAAATCGTGACTAGATTAATGCTGGCTGTTTATTTTCACTACAAACCTGAGCCAAGAATTTAGCTTGAGTCTCCTGAGAGAGTGCAAGGGAGATGTGTGTTGTAACTTCATATACCTATTGAATTGCAACTTTGAAATAGAAGAACCTATCCTTCCCTCTAGTAAAGTGTTCCTACAATGCTATAAGTGAAAGCAAAATCTACCTAAATTCTGGAAATCAGGCTGCTCACTCTGTAGCTTTCTTACAGTTTCAGGTCCTGAGCTATGTTCCAGCTGCAGGCTTGAGATGTATTGTGGCTGTCAAATGATGTTTGTGTGTACATGGGCAAGTCTCTATTTTAGTGGTATGTACTTTAATTAGGTATGACATAATTATGATATAACCTGCTTTTGGTCCAGTTTAGGACCAAGTCCCACTATTTTTAACATGCATAGACAAGCAAATTCAAGTCCAGTATGAAGTGTGTGCACCATCCCAGAAATGCCACTTGATATATATTCAAAAGGAGCTGAGGCTCCTGCAAGACATGGTCACTGCCTCGTAGATCATCTCTTTCCCTGTCACAGTCCAAAACCAACAAGGGCAGACCTTATCTCTGAATGTCCTTACCTGTAGTTGCTTGCAGTGTTTCATAGAATCATAGAATAGTTAGGATTGGAAAGGAGCTTAAGATCATCTAGTTCCAACCCCCCTGCCATAAGCAGGAACACCTCACACTAAACAGTGACACCCAAGGCTTCATCCAACCTGGCCTTGAACACCACCAGGGATGGAGCACTCACAACCTCCCTGGCCAACCCATTCCAGTGCCTCACCACCCTAACAGGAAAGAATTTCTTCCTTGTATCCAATCTAAACCTCCCCTGTTTAAGTTTGAACCCATTACCCCTTGTCCTGTCACTACAGTCCCTAATGAAGAGCCCCTCCCCAGCATCCCTATAGGCCCCCTTCAGATACTGGAAGGCTGCTATGAGGTCTCCACACAGCCTTCTCTTCCCCAGGCTGAACAACTCCAACTTTCTCAGGCTGTCTTCATATAGGAGAAGCTCCAGTCCCCCGACCGTCCTCGTGGCTCTCCTCTGGACTTGTTCCAACAACTCCATGTCCTTTTTATGTTGAGGACACCAGAACTGCACACAATACTCCAGGTGAGGTCTCACAAGAGCAGAGCAGAGTAGAGTGGCAGGATCACCTCCTTNCCTCCCCGGCAGAGCATGAGGCTCACAAAGTCCTTGGTCAGGGCAAACATCGCTCAGCAACAACCAAAAACATCGGCCTTATCAGCCTTGTTCCCGGGCTAAGTCAAAACACAGCTACTAAAGAGAAGAAAAACTGACTGCAACTGCTGAACCCAGGACACTGGTACTATTTACTAAATCTAACAACATCACATACCAAATGAAATCAGTCTCTTCAGAAAATAAAAATTAACTTATATTGGGGAGAGTCAATTCCACCTTATTCTTCAGCTTCTGTCTGGAGTAATTACAGACCTCTCCTGGGGTAGGCTGCAGTCTGGCCCACATGGTCATACCGAATCCTACAGGAAAGCAAATTCAACTTAAATATCTCCACAGCCACCTAACAATCTTGTGTAGCAGCATGCATAAGCAAACAGCTGGCTACTGCTCCATCTGACTGTCCCAGTGCAACCACAAAGTTGTGGAGAAATGATCAAAGTGGGTATAACATCATCCACTGTCTTATCACTCAACAGTCCAGCAGCAAAGGGATCGGCCAGCAGCATTATAATAATCTATTGATATACCCCTGAACCAAGAGCACAAACGGAGAGGCTTTGAGGAACAGCAGGTTAAATCCTGGGATGAGGCAGAACACACCACACCTCCCCCCTCTGGCCTTCTACAGCTAGGTATGAGCTAAACTTGTGTGCGAAGAGCACTTCTATGTTCACAGGATTGGAAAGTGAAGGTTCTTCACTCTTGTGTGGCATCAGCAAGCAAAAAATGGATACCAGGAGACAACCAGCAGTTATTTTCTAGGCTGTTCACACAGCTTTTCATGCAATACCAGGGAAATAGTGTTCACAAGTTAGGTAGCTGACAAGAAAGGTCAGTGAAAGCTGTATAAAGCCTCCTGAGCCACAGAGAAAAATGGGAAAAAGAACATGACTGTGTGTCTATTTGTTGTGCCTGCATTTTGAAAATCCTGCCTATTTGCACAGCTTGCAGATTTTGCTATGCTTTGTGTTTGTCACATGTAATTTACTTATTTCAAGGCAAAATGAAACTAACATGGTCATTTGATCTGACATGTGGCACAGGTACATCCTGTGGCTCTTCCAAAAGTTCAGTGTCATGGTCCTGATGCAAAACTCTGAAGAGTAGAGGCCACTGCTGTGACAGGTTCATAAGTGATCTGCTGAGTTCTTCCAATTAATGGTCATAATAAAAGCATAATTTGTTCAATTGATTTTCATTAGTACAGACTGCTGTGCTGCAGATAAAGCATGTGTCAAGTAAAATATATGCATATATCTGAAAAGCAATAAAACAATTGATCATTACACTCATGCTATTTTACATTTCATATAATAGGATCAAATATTCAAAAAAAAAAAATCGCTAAAGCTTGAAGTCTAGCCCAGTTTTGGGGGCAATGTATTTTACTTTCAAGATATATAAATTAAAAAAGGAATAGATTACAGCTGACAAAAAGGGTCAGGGTCAAAATGACAAGCAGGTCAGGCAAGCTTAGCAGTCTTGAAGAGCCACTAAACTACATGATTCGAGCACTGTTTGAATGGAGTCCAATGCAGGATTCACACCTAGAAAAAGAATGCAGGCTATCTCTACACTTCTGAAATGCTGTTTTGGTTCACAGCAAACAAGCGGCTCAATGTGCTGCCTCCGCAAAAATGTCCAACACAAGCCTTGGCCTGTAGAAATATAGAATTGGTGACTGTGAAGTCAGTGAAGTCAGACTCTACTCGGTTACCATCTCACCTTCCCAAAAACCTGCCAGAATGGTGTGTGTTCATTATGCTGTATGTGATACTGTATGGGAGAAAACCTCAGACCCCTCTAAAAAAAACCCAAAGGAAGGTATTAACAGAAGTAAAACCATAGCTTTACGAGCAATTAAACTGCTGGGGAAAAAAAATACTCAACCAACCAACCAGCAAACAAACAAGCATACATTTGGTGGCTGGGACCAATACTTTTTTGAAAGATGTGTGTTAGTCAAGCATATATTTTAAGGCTCACTACAAGCATAACTATGCAAAATATAATCACTTTGTTATTTAGGAGACCAGACTTGAAAGCCCCTATCCTAACTATAAAAGTCACAAAAGTTGGTTGCAACAAGGTCACACTTGTAGCAAGTGTGCAACACTTCAGGCATCCTGACCTATAAGCCACTGGGTTTAATTACACAAGTGATCATGGCAAGAAAAAATAACATTAGCATGTACAGAGGTATTTTGGAGGCTGTTTTCCTTAAGAAAGTTACCTAAATCTTCCCCCTTCTGTAACTCAAATATGATACTGAAGTTTACATTGCAGCCCCATATAGCTCAATGGAATGAAAGATGAAATGTGTATCACTATCACAAAAATAGACATAAAAGTATATGGTTTTAATTTCTTCCAAAAACATTTCCCTCCGCATAGGTCATAACTCTGCATAACACATGGATGTCTGTTAACTGACCATGTATGTGCTTGGCACCCATATTAACACATGTCTAAAAAACTTCAGATTAGGCTACCACAGGACCATATGAAGCATCGTGCAGATAGACTGGCACTGGAAACACAATAGCCAGAGCAAAGTGGTCTCCATCTAGGCCTGCCATGCTCTAAGCTCAATATACATCAGGAAGCTTACCAATGAGGAGTAATTCAAATTCCTAACACTAATAAAAAACCTCCAAACTAACATACAAAGAAATTAATTTTCTTCCCCTCTTCTTTTGTGTTACCCATGAAGTTCTTCACAGAATGCAGTGATCCAAACCTACAAACCAATGCAAAATCTAAACCCAAGCCACTACAGCTTAATCTGGGTCTCTTCTGATTCTACAAGTCATAAGAACTACAAAGCAAAGAATGAATAAATAAGTCACTTTTTTTTTACTCGCAACCAACGATTTGGAGACTAGATAAAAAGAAAATGTACATATTATCCCTCTACCTTGATTTCAGCACTTTTCCTCTGGTTTTGACTCTAAAAAAGGAAAGAGTGCCATTTAGTGGTCAGGTAGATCTACTGCACCTTTTAAAGTGCAATACTCTACACTGGTAGTATTAGTAAGAGACTTGCTGAGGAACGGCATGGGTTTTAATACTGTTGGTTTTCCTTGATGAAATACTGCTAAGGTTTTTAGAAGAGGAAGGATGGTGCTTTATTTAACACATAATTTAGAACCTGCAGTGGTGAATCTTTTCCTGCCTCTCCCAGTAGCAAAGAACTACATGCTCCTTTTCCTTCACTCCAGCAGGCGATCATCTAGGCTATAAATTTTATGAACATAGAAGAGGATACAAGAAAATTCTGCAGGCATTGGTACGAAGGTAGCCTGAACACCTGTTCCACGGAAAAAGTCATTATGTTCTAAACCAGCACAGCAAACAGGAGTAACACACACATTACTGATTTTCCACAGGATAACTCTCAAGCTGAAGATAAAAAGTAAATGGCCAAATTCACCTGGAAATTCCTTTGGATTAATCAGCCTCACGATTTCTGAAGCCAAGGTGTACTGCTTAAATAGAAGCAAAAGGGTGAAAGCTCAATTCTCAAATTGCACCATTTGTCAAAGTAGATAAAGAACGTTCATGAATATGGAAGGCTGGTTGTGCATCTGTGAATCCAGAAAAATCTGGCCTAATGACTATTTAAATAGTGCGAACACATTCACAACCCCACATTCCATCTTCCCTTGGGAAATTTTCAGTCTCTACTTCAGATGTCATGCCAGAGGCATTCGAGGAACCAGTCAAGTACAACACATCCTTTTCAAATTTAGAGAGCTGCAAACGGACCAGATTTCTAGACATACCTAAAAATAAAGAGAAACCCTTTTTTTCTAATCCACAGTGATTCTGGAAACATCTTTTACCTACAACTAAATACCACGGAATCTGGCCTTATATAAAACCAGCTATATTCACCAGAGTCCACTGGTAGTTTCCACAGGACCTTCCCCTTCCCTATATACTTATGTAGCTTGCTTCTAGAGGATGTGGCACACAAAAATCACACACACACACAAAAAAAAAATCAGGCTGCAGAAAAATTGTAACCTACATAGCAAAGTGGATAAATTAGCTCCCAGATTTCTAAACCAGAGCGCATGTAATGGCACCCCTCCATTCCCCTCCAAATGTCAACAGCCGTCACCTCTACAACCTAATTTCAAATCCTAGCACTCACTGGAAGGAGTCCCATTAATTTCAAGAATACTCTAGACACTAAGGCACAACGGTTATCCTTGGCTCTTCAAAGGGAGGGTGAGTAATGTGATTTTTGGTACACAGAGCATTTACTTGCATTTTGGAGTGCAGGACTACCAATTTTGGAACTTCCTTTGAACTAGTTATTTAAGCCACTGTGTACAAGAAGGTAATTTACTTCACTCTAGTGAACAATTATGCTCTTAGCTGATTGGAATTTAAGAGCATGCCTAAGATTAACACTTGACATTTGTTGAAAGCCCTCCAATTTAAAAACAAGAATTATTTGGAGGTTACCCAATATTTTAAATATCATATGTATTAATAAAAATAAAACTTCACCTCTGGCAAAATCTTAAATATGAATGTTGTATGCTGCATTTCTACAGTTAAGATAGCATTCAAAACATAAAAAATTCAAAACATCCAAAAATTGAAGAAAACATACTTAACATATCATCCTCCTTAAAAAATACCTCTCATGATTGTCCTATATGATTAATTTGCATCCATCAGTGGCCTCTGAACCAGCTAGATACTTTATATGCTCTATAGCATA
This sequence comes from Agapornis roseicollis, assembly GCA_002631895.1. Lineage (NCBI taxonomy): Eukaryota > Metazoa > Chordata > Aves > Psittaciformes > Psittacidae > Agapornis > Agapornis roseicollis. Next base: position 117,499 of record NDXB01013942.1, read on the forward strand.
AAAAAGCTGGAGAATCAGCTATATAAAGTAACATTATTACATTTGAAAGACTGAAGATTGAAACTCCTGTTTCAGTCAAAATATAGCTTTATAGCTCTGCAATAAATATATATAACAACACTACTCAGATGTGAGATGCCATGTGTAAAATGTGCTAAAGTTATTGCACTTAGGCCATCACCACCCATTTAGATTTAAAAAGCAGGCAATACATTTTCCACCCAACAAAGTTTTCTCACTGTACACTTCTAGTTTTCTTCAATATGTTCAGTCTCTCTTTATTAGCTTTGGTTTCAGAGGTACTGCCTAGTATAACAAGATAAAGCATAAAATACTGTTAAGAGATAGCTACAATCCCCTGGGATTAAATACATGACCAGGGTTTCATTTGACTACTGTTCTCTGTCTGCCTCTGTACAGCTAAACAACCAATGTGGATAGCAATGATCACATACAGAACTGCTACCTACAGATGAAAAGTGCTATAAAAGAGCAATATGTTAAAATTTTATATTGATACTACTTCTGAATTCTGAGCATCTATTTTGATTTTTAAATGTACTAATGGGTTTGTTGCTGAAATGTGTTTTTAATATGAAGCAATACATTAAACATTTTGCAACCTATCAATGACGAGAGAGCAGAAAGATTGTTCAATCTAACTAGCAAATGATTCCCAGAGCTGTGCTGTCAGTACTAATGATGTCAGGCCACAGACATGAAAGTATGTGTGAACCATGATTCCTTCCTTCTGGTAGAGTAGGAAGCAAAGATGGCACAGTAAAGTATGGTTCACTGCAGCTTTAGAGGGTATACATAGCCTCCCTGTGCCTCCCAAAGAAGGCCAAGAATGACAGAAGGACCAGCACTCCTCCTCAGTCTCTTGAAAGTCAAAGATGTAAGTAACATGTAGCTATAGATTGAAAACTAAGTTTGAGAGTCAGGATGATTATGGGATCAAGGATGACCATGAAGATCTCAAAGACATACATTTATTGTGGGGTACACAAAACTTTCTTTCTTAGGCAACTCTGTTAATGATTTCATTTATAAAAAATGCAGCCAGTAAGTAGTGTCTTTTCAGGATGGTGGAAGTCAGGATTTCAAGTTGTATCAGTTGGAAATAACAGTCCTCAGACTGGTGCCTGACCTAACAGCTAAAACCTAAAGGGAAGGAAGTTTTAACCAGTTCTGGGCTTCACACTTAAGTTACTCTCAGCAATTTTCTGATGTTGGCATAGTCCTGAAGAAGCCAGAGGAGGTAGCTTGTCTTTGAGATGCAAGAACATGCTGAGAGCAAGAGAAATGTTAGTAAACCAAAAGGAAACTGTGAGGTAACATGCAGTTTCCACTTCAGTCTTCTTTGTTCAGAAACAGCACCTTATATTGAAACTATCCATTTATGCCTGTAAACAATGACATACATTAAAAAGGTGTATACAAAGTATATATATCTATATATACACAAAAACCCCTGCATAAATTCCAGGATATTGCTAATGTGCCCAGTAGCTGTTCTGAGTAGGAGTTTCCTGCACCTTGATTAAAGACTCTAGCATGACAATGTGGAGACTGCTGTGAAGGTTAGCAGTGAGGAGGTCCTTCTGTTGAGGTACAGAGAGCTGTACAGTCAATTACCAAATGCATTAGCTCTGGTCTTTCTTCCTTGGTTATGGAATATCTAACTTGTCATGAATATGAAGAGAATAAAGAAATATTTCTAAATAAACTAATCAAACCCAGTTTGAAGTTCAGCACACAGCATTAGGCAGTCTCCAGCCTCTGCCTTGCTGACACAAACAAGGTAAGTAACAACCATTTTGTGCTTTATAGTTCCTCATAGGACAATGAAACATATAAAATTTTTTTTGGCCAAGGCACTACTACTAAAACAAATGTGGTCAAAAGCATTTGGAGGGCACTTGTGCAGTCATACAGGTACAACCCAGAGACACACCTTTGAAAGATGGCAAAAATCAGCCATCTTGCATGAATTTGGCAGTAACACACACTGATACTTACACAATATCTTCCCAACAAGTGAAAATAAAACTGCAGGAAATCACAGAATCTTAGAATAGTTTAGTTTGGAATGGACCTTAAAGATCATCTAGTTCCAACCCCCCTGCCATGTGCAGGGACACCTTCCATGACACTAAGCTACTCAAATCTCCTTCCCAAGATGGCCTTGAACACTCCTAGGGATGTCAACCTGTCCAAGTGTGTTACCACCCCCACAGTAAAGAACTTTATGGTGAACTGATTTTAAAAGCAGCTTGTCAAACAAGAGAGGGTTCCTATGATGGGCTCCACAGTAAATGTCTCATCTAACTAACCATGATTCAACAAACTACTGTATTAGTACTACCTTCCAGTCACCAGCTTCTTGCTTTGAAACCTCAACAGGAATGGTGTTCTGCTTGCTAGAGCCACTGAAAGGAAAGGCAGAAAACCTCTTGAAACCCTCACCAATTTTCTAGTGAATGTAAGGCATGAAAATGAATGGTTTTCTTTTCCCAAGTTCTTAATACTGAACAAGTATCACTTCTGCTGTCAGAAACAGAATGGTTTTTAGTTTTTACAAAATAGTGCATTTATTCAGGTACTTGCAGAGGTTCACAAGTGTTAGTTTAGGCTCACAAAAAAAAAAAAAAAAAAAAAAAAAAAAAAAAAAAAGCACCAAAAAACAAGAACCCAAAAAAACCCCACCCCA